>CAODLS010638561.1:0-11036 GCA_948243855.1 Flueggea neowawraea | reverse complement strand
AGATTTACTCAAGTTAAGTTTTGATTAACTCGAGTAAATCAAGCCATGATTTACTCGAGTTATTTCTTAACTAACTCGAGTAAACCAGACCACATATAGCTCGAGTTAGCCTCTGACTAACTCGAGTAACCAGTGGTTCTGAGAGATCAAATTGTGATATTTTGTAATTGGTAAATTCGGAGAGTCTGATGACTAATTTTGAGATTTTGACTGCTTTGAGGACTATTTGGTAATATGTCAAGTATCGAGGACTAGAATGTAATTTTACATTAGTCAGGGACCAAACTGTAATTTTACATGAGTTTTGAGTTTTTGGTCGAAAGTGATGGATTCACTTTCGGATTGGATTTGAGAGATCTTTGAGGGTTTCATATGCATGTGCACGCATTTTGGGTACAGTCACAATACCCAATGCCTCATACATCATTGTTTCTGATATGTTATTGTTTCTGATAATTGTTTCAGCTTCTTGCCCTTGTCAGTGGGATCAGTCATCTGGCAGGGGTGTCGGGTCCTAGAGCTTGGACATCCAGGTGAGTGGATGACAGTTTCATACACATAGGTTGTGTCTCGAAACTGTTTATGTTTTTTATGTGTATAACACATATCTAAAACCGGACTAATCTAAGGATTAATTAATTGAATAATTGGATTATATGAATAAAATATTCACTGTTTGTTTTTGAACAAGAATTTTGTATATATATTAATATATATGTTTTGACTGTTTTTTATGCTGAACGCATGGATTGTTTGAGATAATGGTTTTTGATTATGAGACACCTTTACTACGAGGTTTGTAGCCTTTAGTATACTAAGGTATGATTTGACCCAGCTATTAGGGTTGTCGATAGCCATATGCCCTGGCCCGACACATGATTTGTTACCGGATTAGTGGCAGAGTCCACAATTATTATTGAGGTGGTTGAGTGATGCAGTTCTCACCGTGATTGTTACCGGTCCCATAATACGTATACATTGTTTTTGACTATGATACTAGTAGTATCGATTTTGTCAAAGCGCATGTGGTTGCCTTGGGTGTAACCGGTTTGCGAAACGTGTTTCTGAAACCATACTATGTATGTAGTGTGTATACATATATATCTATATATATATATATATACATTCATGTCGTATACGTGCATATGATAGTTTTCCAATGGTTTTCAAACTAGTCTTTGTGAGGCACGTATGAGGCACTCTTGAGTGTTGTTCCTCACTCACTGGGTTTGACCCCCTTTGTTCTTCTATATTGCCTTGTTTCTATCTTGCAGGTTGATTCTACTCGGCAACTTTTGACATCTCTGCCTAGTGAGACATATACTTTTGGTTAGTAGCACCCTTTACCGGGCTACTTCGTTTGTATTAGATTTTTCACTCTGATATACTGTTGAGTTATGGAGTCCACTGGTTGTAGGGTTATTTTGGGGGATATTGAATTTGCGATTTATCGCTTGTATTGATTTTTGATATATTTTATAATCATATATATATGATTTTCTCGAAAACAGTTTTATTAATATGTTTTAATCAAATGGGCTTATAGTTTCTGTATCTTTGAGGCTTGTGCGAGATGGGCTGGGCTCTCACAGACGGTTCACCTCGTACGCCGGTCACGGTCCCTAGAATGGGTCGTGACAAGTCACATATATTCTTACAATTAATTATTTATCACTTAAAAGTTTTTAATCAAATATATTGACATATTGATTTGCATTTGTATACACATTTCTTGATGGATACTCAAAGAGAAAAGGAAATCAAAAGACTGTGAAGGAAGTCGGCTGCCAAGTGGTTGTCGAACAACAAATGGGTAATACGGTGAGCCATGCTTCTATATCCGGCTCACATGCACTTAACGCATTAGAGCCTGACGAAGAGACCCAGTAGATATGATTATGTAATTATGTTATTTTGGACATAGTAACTATTTAAATATTTTGTAAATATTAGAGATTTAAATTATTAATATTTAATATTTTTGAGTGAATTAAAATATTAAATATTTTATTTATTTCTTTTATTTTTAAAAATTACTTAATATTAATTAATAAAATTATTGGACAGATATTTGTGACCAATCTGTCACAAGCTTTTGCGATGCATTTGTTACAAAAATATTGTGACCATCTTGTCACAAAATCTGCAACCAATTGGTTACAACAGGACCAATTGGTCGTAAAATATTGCAACCAATTGGTCACAATCATGTTGTGACCAATTGGTCACTGGCTCTTCAGGAAACGGTCTGTTGACTCCTTCCTAAGTCTTGCGACAAAAGATTTTCGGTCACAACTTTTGTGACCAATTTGGTCGGGAAAACATTATTGCGTCAACGTTTTTTGTGACCAAATTTGTTGGTCACAATTTTGTTAATTTTTTGTGGTGTAGTGTGCATAAGACAAAATAAATAAATAAATAAAACTCTAGAAGCAATAAACAAAAGCAAAAATAAGAACAGGGGAAGGCTGCATTCTTGCCTTCTGATTGCACTAAATTGATGTATTCGTTAACGTTTGCACTATGTGATATCCATCGTCATTCTCTAGTCAAAACTTATGATTTTTAATTAAGCAGAAACACCGCCTTAATCAGTCTGAAAGAAAATATTATAATAATGAAACTTGCAGCAGCTTATCTGGATGTGTATGTGTATCTACTTAATTAGCAAATGCATCTTGCCCAACTCATCAATCAGTCATATTCGGTTCGGCCGAAAATAATGCTGCATGATTTGGTTGATCAGTGACTATCCAATCAAACCAATCAAAGTTTAATTTTTTTAACATTAATTTTCGCTTTACATTATACAAGCAACGCATCACAAGTAAACCCTACCTTAACTTGATGTGATTTTGCAACAATAACAACATCTAGTCATTGAAAAAAATGACTCTTGGATTCATTACACTGTGTTAACTTCTTTCAAGTTTTTCTCCTGATCAACTGAACCATGTATTGAAACAACTAGTTGACTCGTTCCTGAGCTATGATCTTCCCTGGAGTTACGGGTTCCGGATACGACAACAGCGAACCAAACGATCACCGGAGTGACAAAGAGAATAAGACCAAAAGGCACCATCCATTGCTGACTGTTTGTGGGATGATACTCGTACTCCCACCAACCCAAAATCAGTCCTCCGGTCATGCTCAACAGAAATGACCCCAAACAAGATATGAATGTCTTCACGTTCTTGTTAGTTTCTTCACTTGTCCAATACTTCTCTTCCTTGTATGTTCCCATCAACAAACACAAATCTTGGAGGGTTCAAGCCTCTGACATTCAAAACCATATAGAGAAGAAACACACAAAATTCTGAAAGTTCAGATATTTGTATTCTTTTCGGGAGAAATCGTTAATTCTCTAATTCTAAACTTGTAAAAATAACTCAATAACATGAACAAAATAGAAAGAAACATACCTTAATTAGAAGGAGAGGATGAGAGCAGGAGAACGTGGAAGATGGTGGTAGGAAGCTAATGAGATGAGTAATTGCATTGAGTAGGTGATATAGTGATGGATTAATGTGCTACTCTTCGTCTTGCCATAAGAGGACTGATTGAGCTACCCATCAGACGTGCCTTTTTATCAAAGTTGTTATTTGTTAAATGAATACATACAAACAAGTAAAAATGATTACGTCCAAGTTTTTAACACCCAACTGATAAATATATATGGAGCCATCTGGGGTAGATTCTATTGTTTTTTTTTCAAAACAAAATGGGAGAAAGTTTTTGATAGGTGGCTTGTTGTTTCCGGGAAATTTATATATTTATTATTTTTCAACGAATTTTTAATATCAAAGAAAAATGGGAGAATCTTCCCCTCATTAACTAAAATTTGGTAAAGCATCAATTAATTTTGATATTTAAAGTCTATACAGTTCAGATCCTTATGCATCACAGGAAAAAGAATTAGCTATTAACTACCCTATATACAGAGTAAAAATAAAAAGTCCTGTGAGAATGTGAAGATAAATCACGAGTTGACTTCATCAGTGTAACGAATTAACAGCATAATTTCTTAAACGTAACAGTGCAATTTGAAAATTTTTAAATGACAACTTGTGAAGAAATTTACAAAACTTCAAATGAATAGCCGAATTCTAGTTGTTCATCAACTTGAAGCTACCAAATTTTCTGTGTTTTTCCAAAGTATGTTTTGGGGACAGGTCGAAAGAAGCTCTTCCTTGCTATAGGGACAAATACCAATTAAAAATCGGTATTTTACCCGAATGCATTCTTCATGAAAATTATAAAATACACATTTGTAATTAAATTTAGTTTCAAAAGAATTAGCTTCAAAGAATATACTCATTTTTAGTGCTATATAATTATAGAGAACGCAGATTTTGTGCAGATATAGCGAAGGCAAGCCGGCAAGAGAACCCAATGGCTGGCTGTACTTCTTTCTTTTCTTCGGGAACATCTTTATGCTTTACATATGGTTCCGTAAAACTGTTCCTTATAGTTTCTTTGAAGAAATATCTCTTTATTTTACAATTATGTATAGTCAGTCCCAAACAGGTCGCACCTTGCCCTTGTTCATATGGGGACGTTTTTGCCTATTCTAAAATAACTATTAAAAAGAAAGGAGTATTTACTTCATCGTTACAAAAGATTTTAAAATAATATACATAGTGAATGCTTTTATATACTTGATGAGTCATGAGTAAAAATCCATTAAATGTCAAGTTGTAACAAAAGACGTTACAACACATCATTAATAAGAAACGTTACTAAACCCGAACACTAACTCTCAGTGGCAGATCTAGAAAATCTCGGACGTGGGGTCGGACTAGAATTGACAAAAATGATTTTTTTTTGCAATCGATATATATTAAAAACAAAAAATTTACACTAAAGACAATTTAAAATATAAAAAAGAGTACACATTAAACTACACTTTGATTTGTTGTGCTAGATAATTGATTTATACGAATATCCATATTTTGAAAATGATTCAAAATGGGTTCGTTGTCAATAGGTTCTTTTTTTTTATAAACAACCTACCAAATTGAACATAAATAAATATTTAAGTCTCAATTAAAATACAACAAATCTCAACCATTCGCTTAATAACTAATTCACAAACTAATTCAATCTAATCAACAATCCATCCAACTCATTCAATCTAAAAAACTAATAATTAATAAACAACAATTAACTAAGATTAGGGAAAATAAAATAGTAATTAACAAAAATTTGAATAAACATGGATTATTATTAACATAAATCTCACAAAAAAAATGCACAACAACTCAATTCAATTCAACAACAAAACCATTTGCATTCTTTAGTATAACTCAAGTTACTCAACTCAACAATCGAATTCCAATTAAATTGAATCTAAACCTATTAACCTAACAATCAAAAATAAATTAGTTGAAATAACAAAAAAAAGAATTAGTTCAATCTTACCAGAAGGCATCAAACAATGTTGGAGTCAGACGGCGGCTAAAAGAAGGCGGTGAGCTACGGTGGGCGCTGGGTGGTGGCGAATTGCAGAGCAGGGAGGGATGATAACTGAGTGGAACAGAGATGAGAGAGTGAGAACTGGAGTGAGATTTGAGAAAGAAAGGGGTTGCGTTATGTTCTTCATTTTTTTTTTGCCTGACAATTTAAAAAAAAAAAACAATATGTCATCTTTTTTTAAGCCTCCTCCTTTCTTCCTCAGGGATTCAAACGAGTTGTAGAGCAGAGTAGGGGCCGGCGACCATCAAGGGATAATGGGGGCGAAGGTGGAGGGGTGTCCCCACCTGGATCCGTCACTGTTGACTCTAACGACTCTATAAATAGACATGAAGAAGCACTTCTCAAGTTACGTTTTACTTGCTATACACATTTACAATCTATCAAATTTTCTACTGTCTTTTGTGTCGAAGATTCTCCTAAGGAACGACCTACTTCATCGTTCTTTATGCTTGCATGTTTCGAGGTGTCATTCAAATTTCTCATTGTTCGTGCATTCTCTGTTATTGTTGTTCGAATTTTGAGGCAACAACAACACTAAATGCTCTTATTATCACACATGTAGGTCGAAAGATTGTTTGACGAGTCTTTCTGTTTAAATCCTCATTTTTAAGCCAGTGAAACAACTACTTATAAGATGTAGGGCTTTAATCGTATCGAAGTATATTAAGATGCTGTGAGTATACTAAAGCATATTAATATTATTATATACAAATATGTTTCTTGAATGTGCCTCCGAACCAACAAGCCCAAATCATATAATCAGCATGTTTAGTTGACATTGGTAACAAGACAGACAACAAAAGGCCAAGACCAGTGTACACAGAGGAGCACATCATAGTCACAAGAATCAGGCCTTGGCCCAAAGGAGTGGCATTTAGACTGGCCCACAAATTCCCAGGAGAAAAATCTGCCCACATGGAGGATGAGTGGACAAAACTGCAGGCAGTACACGTAAGAGCAGGATAAAGCGCACATGGAATAATTCTTCATCCGTGGACCTCCTTGCTTGCCTCATCGCATTTCATGAATTTGTAACAAAACGACAAAACTCAAAGAACCTTGAAACCTGAGTCACATACCTGCTGACTGCTTCCTGATGCCTACTTCCAACTCTTAGGACCTTCTCATTTATTATTACCACGACACCACCCGCATGCTATAATTCATTTCCCAATACATATTCTTTTAACAATTGCTAAATCTAACTCATTAAAGTATTGTTGGTTTTAAGAATTAGATAAAATCGATTTGTTTTAAACGGACATTTGAGTGGTTGACCGAAGAAGGTACTTAAAGATAATTCTTCAGACTTTCACTTATAAAATTTGTCTGATTAACATATGAATTATTGAACCAACATTTTGTTTATAATATTAATAACAAATCGATGAGAATAAACACCCAATGATCTAACTAAACTTATCCATTGACTATTTAATTAACTACTGATTGACAATTAATCAGTTGTGTTATAGTCTTAAGAATGCTTATCCTATTAAGATTTACGTAGAAGAGATTGTCACATAATGGAAAGTTCTGCTAATCTGCTTATAAGTTTATCCTCAACTTCCGTAACATGAATTTTCCAAATCTTTAAAAGAGAAAATATTATAAAATTACATATTTAACGAATACGGAAACACCGTCACACGGAGTCTATGATTGATTGGAATAAGCTTGGCCCCACCTAATCCAGCTGTAGACCCCACATCTCTAAACCCAATAATTATGTCTCTCCCCACCATTTCCGTACATCGCCTGCTCTCTCTCTCTCTCTCTCCCGTCTCCCATTTTCGTTCAATCAAACTCTCGCAGACAATAAAACAGTTAATTTCAACGGTCACCATGAGCGTGAAGGTGCCGGCGACGAGGACACGTGTTGGAAAATATGAGTTAGGCCGCACCGTCGGCGATGGCAGTTTCGCCAAAGTTAAGTTCGCTAAGAATGTTGAGACCCGCGACGTTGTCGCCATTAAAATCCTCGACCGCGACCAAGTCCTCCGTCACAAGATGGTCGAACAGGTTCGCTCCACTAATCTTTAATTCGTATTTATTTACGTCTCCAGCTTTTCTCCGTGTTAGTCTCACTAATTCGGATTTTCTCGTTGATTCTTCACTCTTCTAAGATAAAATGACTTCTTCTTCCGGTGTTTGTGTAGTTGAAGAGAGAAATATCGACAATGAAATTAGTGAAACATCCGAATGTCATCAAAATTTACGAGGTATGTAGGTTGTAATTAATTTAATAAATTAAGCTGGTCAATAATAGTCCAACAAGATTCCACGTGTGTCCGATTTCTTTCTTTTTCTCATTTGTAACTGCACTTGCAGGTTATGGCAAGTAAAACGAAGATTTATATTGTCCTCGAGTTTGTTGATGGAGGCGAGCTCTTTGATAAAATTGTGGGGAATTTTGTGTTTTTTTCTTTTCTGTTTTCAATGTTTTGTCGTGGTTTTTTGTTTATATATGTATGTGCGATTGGTTAATAAATAGTGATTCATGCTAGGCAAAACATGGAAGACTCAGAGAGGAAGAAGCAAGGCGGTATTTCCACCAACTTATTAATGCTATTGATTATTGCCATAGCAGAGGTGTATACCATAGAGATTTGAAGGTTGATTAACATGTTCTAGTTATAAATTCTTGTTTCAATTGTTGCGTGTAATGGTAGTTTGTTATTGATGCGTACTTTGCTTCTTCTATAGCCAGAGAACCTTCTGCTTGACTCGTATGGAATTCTTAAAATCTCAGATTTTGGATTGAGGGCATTGTCACAACAACTACGGGTATGCATTACTTGATTTGTTGCTTACTTTCTTGGGTTAATCTAATAAACAAGTGAGCTTTTCTTCTTTTTGATAGAGAATGATTGGGTAGTAATGTCTAAAACACCTATTGAATGTTTGTGTAAAATGAAGATGGAACTTGCTGATGATCTTATTGTTTTAGGGGAACGGGTTGCTTCACACTGCTTGTGGAACACCAAATTACGTGGTGCCTGAGGTAGCTATCCGTTCACTTACCAAACTGTTCAGTGATATTTTGCATTGTTGATTCTCCATCACGTTTCATATTTTTTTGCAGGTGCTCAAAGACAAAGGTTATGATGGTTCAGCATAAGATATTTGGTCTTGTGGAGTCATTCTCTATGCTCTTATGGCAGGATACTTGCCTTTTGATGAGCCCAATCTTATGGCTTTGTATAACAAAGTTAGTATCACTAAAAGCTTTTCTTCGGATACTTCTTTTTTTTCGGGGGTACAATTTTGACTAAATTTTCATTTCCAAATATGATATCAGATTTGGAAAGCCGAATTCTCATGTCCATCATGGTTTTCATCTGGTGCAAAAAAACTGATAAAGCGTATTCTTGATCCAAGCCCTCTTAGGGTAAGCTCAGGAGCTCTCTCTATTAGAAAGAGTTATATACTCCATATTTCTTGCATTTTTTTTTGAATATTGATCGCTGTGGACCGTGGTTATGAAAAAAAGAAATATAATGGTTTCTCTGCTGCTTATTGGCCACTAAAAGTTTTCACTGTTTCTGTGCAGCGGATAACCATTCGTGAAATTTTAAATGATGAGTGGTTCAAGAAAGGGTACAAGCCACCACAATTCGAGCAGGATGCAGATGTAAATTTAGATGATGTTGGTGCTGTTTTTAATGATTCAAGAGTAAGAATTCTGACTGCTAATTCAATTCTTTATATTTGAATAGGATGAGATTTAAATCTTGCAAATATTGCTGCTTTACAAGAATTTGTGGTGAAACATGCAAATGCTCAATCCTCAATGCTGAAATTGGAAATAGGAATTTTGGCTGCTAATTTGATTTTGCAGTTGTACCATTCATTCAATTTCAACCTCAAGTAAGAATAGCACCAATTATTGATTTTATTGTTGTTGCAGGAACATCTTGTGACCGAAAGAAAAGAGAAACCTGTTTCAATGAATGCTTTTGAGCTTATTTCCAAAACGCAGGGATTTAGTCTTGAAAGTTTATTTGAGAAGCAAGGGGTATGCATAGCTAATCTTTTTCTTCTTTTCGGTTTTGTGATTACGTTAATAACTCCACCTAGGTCAGTAATCTGGAAAAAAGAATTCCATTAGTGACAAAATCTGGAATAATTGAAAACATTCAACACGGGTATACCATTTTGGTGCTCTGGGATGGTTCCGTTGATTTACCTTTCTCACTTCTAATCTATAATTAGTGCCAAATGTTCCTGATTTTACTAAATAATTGATTATTGGCCTTGTTTTTTTTTCTTATAGCCTGGTTCTTATTTTTCTACTTTTCTTTTTATTTGTTCACTGCTCATTTACAATTCTTTCGGTATTTTTGTTTATATTAACTTGTTAGTTGTATACATTACAGGGTCTTGTGAAGAGAGAAACATGTTTTGCTTCCCATAGTCCTGCAAATGAGATCATGTCAAAAATTGAGGAAGCTGCAAAGCCTCTAGGCTTCAATGTTGACAAGAGAAACTACAAGGTAATTGTCTCCTCTTTATTGTCATGCATGTAAATAACAGTTTGTTTTCAACTACTATGTCATGTAAATAATTAAATTATCCAAGTTGTTTATATAAACCTGCTAACTTTGAAAGATCTTCTTTTAAAACGCTTTGCTTTGTTCATTCCAAATATTTCAGATGAAGCTGAAAGGTGATAAAAGAGGGAGGAAGGGCCAACTCTCTGTAGCTACAGAGGTAATATGTCACATCAAGATAATTTGCGCGCAATTTTGAATAACTCAAAAGTAAATCAGAAAAAAAAAAAGAATTTAAATTGCAAAAAACCTAATACATTTCAAAACTAAATTAGCTCATAGATTTGCATTCATTACCTTGATATAAACTTCTACTTTTAACAGATTTTCGATCAGATGAATACGTTATCATTCAAATTACCAGTCATATATTCTCTCCTGACAGACTCTGTTCAATTTGATTGAACATAAAACCTGTTCAGTGTTCTTTTTGCTTGTTAGAATTTTTTTAATGTTATTAGCAATTAGACTAGATTAATGTTTCAGTTTATATTTCTCTTATAGATAATCGGAATAATGCAGCCAATTTATTTTAAAACCTGGTGTCTAATTATGATAACCATAAATATTGCTTTTGTTCTTTAGGTGTTCGAAGTGGCTCCCTCTCTGCACATGGTTGAGCTTCGGAAAGTTGGGGGTGACACACTGGAGTTTCACAAGGCATGTCGGCATTCTCATTCTCATATTTTTTTCTTGACAGAAAAATGTGAAAAGAAGGAAACACAAATTTTAGTAACTTCTGCTATGAAATTAAGGATAAAGATCTTCCATCACATTTTTTTCTTTTCATTTTCATTTCCTTCCAATTCCATTTATGCATTTTAAATAGAAGTTGACTGTACCTGTTGGAATTTTAACGATTTAGTTGTCTATTGACTAACTCGATATCTCATTTCTCTGATCATGTGGCAGTTCTATAAGACCTTCTCATCAGGTTTGAAAGATATCGTCTGGAAGTCTGATAAAACTATTGAAGGACTGAAGTAAGTTCTGTGTCTACATTACGCG
>CAODLS010638535.1:0-13230 GCA_948243855.1 Flueggea neowawraea | reverse complement strand
AAATATGATTTCTGCCCATTTTTATAGGTGAGAACAAACTTAAGATAAAACAGATATATATATATATATATATATATATATATATATATATATATATATATATAAAATATAAAGGATTATATATCGGCAGACAAAAACCGACGTAGCTCCCCAATTATATATATGCAAAGACCAGCTTGTCTAAACACTCCTTCCTCTTTAAACACAGTAACAAAACCAATCTTTGAGTCCAAAAAGAAAAAAATTCTGTCCAGTAGAATGGTCACAAAATTGACCAACAATTTCTATCAAGGAAGGCTTGAACAAAATAAGGTAATCAAGTACTTTTGATAGCTCTATTTTAAGGCTCTGATTCGGTCCTGTTTTTGAAATTGTTAGAGGTTGAATTTCAGAAACCTCAAAGAATAAAAGTTGTCTATTTGGATGTCATATACATCCCTGTGAAACAGTTTAATCGAATTTTCTATCATCTGAATGTTATGGTTAAAATATTGTGAACTGCCATTTTAGGTATACTGTTAGAACAGTCTGTTGGTTTGGTCATTTTGAAAGCCATAGAGACTGATTTTGGAAACCTCTAAAACATAAAATTTGTTGTGCCTAAGGATGTATTCTAACTTCCTATAAAATTGTAGAGGTTAATTCCATGTGTGTTGAGAGTTATACGTGATTAACTAGGACTGGTCGGACTAACCGTATCACTGAATAATGTTTGATTACAGGTCTAGTTTTAAATTATACTGAGGATTATTTATTTGGAATTAGAATTTTAAGTTTCCAGAAATATGGATATATAAATCTAGTTTCCATACCAACAAAGTTTACCTTATTTGGATTTCTGTAAACGAATTTATTAACAAAAGACTAGGTAAAGGTCCATCTGCCCTGTTTCAGTTTGTGGTTTGAATTGATAAATTTACTGCTCCTTGGATAGCTGGAACTAGAGAACGTGAGAGAAAGATATATGTGTCTAGTGTTTAAATAAAGTTACAGAGAACAATTTGGTGCTGAAATTAATGAAATCTAGTTGCCTTACTAGAACATGTTCAATCTGTCCTGTAACCAGAACAAGACAGCAGTTAAGCTGATTTTGAAAATTCACTATAAATTATACCAATTGAGTTAGAATTCAAAATTTGTATGGGTAGAAAACACAGAATGTCTATTTTCATGAAAAATTATTATCATATTCATTGAATATCTCTAACTCCAGAAATTTCAAAAAATATATAACCTATTTAGTTGAAACTAACTAAGAAACACACTTTAGGGACTATTTTGGTACATTTTCAACAATAGGGCCCGGACTGAAATTTTGTACAATTAAACAACAAGAATAGAATTAAAATAGATTTTTATAGGTTATATACATGCAATTGGTCTATAGTTAATGAAATTCAAAGAATCAAGTAAATCGCTAAGATTAAGGACTAAATTAAAAGGAATTTATATTAAGGGACTAATCTCTAATTTTATAGAAAAGTATATTGATATTGATAAATGTAATTTTTAATATTTTATAGACCCAAAGGATCCGAACACTCATACATTGGAGAACTAGAAGTCTTCAGTACTTGGCACAGTAGCGGAGGCTCAGGTGAGTAGAAACTAGATCTGTCTCCACGTGTTTGCTATATGCAATGATATGTATTGAAATTGATACTCTGTCTTGATGTGTGAATATGTGATAACGTGGAAAGATTTGCTTATTACACGTGCAAATATATGAGATACCTGGTGTTGTTTATAAGTGACACGTATATGATATATGTCAATTGTTGAAAATGAGCTATAGAGAAATGCATGGAATATGATATGAAATCATAGAATATGATTTCGTTTATCATGTACAGTGAATATGACTTGGCTTGCCTTAATACCAAAATATAGAAATGATATGATTTACAGATACAAATATCGTTCATATGCATAATTTGATTGATGATTGAAATGATATATGTCACTAGCATTATCGACTTAAAAAGGCGGACTTGGCCAACATGTTTAAGGTCTCTTACAATACATGAAATGATCCAATACGTCTCTTATAGCTCAAATGAATCGAGACTTAATTGTCTCTTATAGTTCACATGATTCGAGACTAAATGTCTCTTATAGTTCATTGCCAGCTAGCTTATAGTTTCGAGATTATATGTCTCCACAAACCCAGGTTGAGACTTATCGTGTTTTGGTCAAGCTCCAAAATAAATCAGAATTGCATTTACTTGCACTGTTGCATATTGTGTGAATAATGTATATATTGGATGTGTATGCTATATGTTGTGGATTTACTGATGATAGTTTCTCTCATTAAGTAGTGACTCATATAAAGCGCTAATATTTTTTTAGGACTCTAGCATTTACAGATTTTGGAAGTTGATCAAGCGTGAGACTGATTGACTATTGCATATACGTATGGAGCACAGGTCGTCCGACTGAGTCCCAAACTCTCTCTCTTCTACATTTTGTTATTATTGTACATATAGTTTTGAGAGAAAACATAGAGTGTTGTTTATATTTTTATTAGTAATGTTTACATACTTTTTGGAAAAATTTTCATATGTACATTTGGATGTGAATGATATGTAAAAATATATGTTTTGTTATTGTAATTTCATATTATAATATGAATATATGATAGAATAGGGTGTGACAGTATATCCTGCTAGAGCTTATGGACTGCAACACTCGCGGATATATCCTTACGATCAATTTCTATCTGTTTCAGCTGTTTGACCCTTTTGAGCCGACTATCGGTTGAGCTCTTAAGGTTGCTACTTATTCTATGATCTCGTCTAGTACAGTGTCAGTATATTATTGGCGTATGATCAGTGATAGCAAAATATGTTCTAAACTTCGTATATTTGGGTAATAATTAATTGCATGTCTGTATTATAATCAATATATAGAATTCTGTTATAATATCTATCTGGTATTTATTATGATGTTCGCTCGTCTGCAAAATGTTTTCTGGATACATTTTTTAAATAATATTATTATGTATGCACCGTCTGTTATTTATATATGATATTATTATATTATTATTTTGCGTGACTGTCTGCTATTTGCCATCTTTGCAAACCGTTTTCAAAATGAATTTTCGAACTACTATCTACGTATACGGGTGTATACTATTGTTATCTGATTATATACGTGCACATGGTATTTTTCTAAACATGTTTTCAAAACAGCTTATGTGATGTCTCAGAGGCTATCTAGAGTGTCGTCTCTCATTGAGTTTTCTCACCCCCTCACTTAACATTTTTTAGGTCATCTTGGCTTCTTCGCTCAGTGAGGATTTATGCTCAACAGTGAGTATCCTTTTGACTGGGCCTTATTACGTCAGTTCAGTAGATGCTCCATACCAGATTTCTATGGGATATGATTGTATCTGATTATTTTGGTTAATAATATTTTCTTTACATATATGAACTTATATTATGTTTTATTACTTAGAGTTATTATTTGATTTTATTTTTGTAATAAAAGCTTTTATTTGTTTTGGTTTAATTATGATCTGAAATAATAATTGGGTAGTTGTTTTGATTGTCCGAGGCTTGTGCAAGACGGGTCAAACCTCCAGTTCGGTTCATTTCATACGCCAATCATGGTACAATTTCCGGTTGTGACAAAGGTGGTATTAGAGCCTTAGATTTCGTAACTCTGGGTCGGTTGTGGAGCTTAGGTATTTTTGATCGAGTCAGTCTGATTTGCCTCTGTGTCTTTCTAAGTATGTTCTGGGTACTGTGGCAATTGTTAGCATTTGATATCTGCATCTGTGCTTTGCTTGTATATTACCTTCATAAGTATGAAGTCACGTTGGAAGTTATTAGCTAAAGCTGCTGTCAGTTGCATAGCTACGTAGGCCATCGATTATTTTGTAGTGGATCCGAGCAATTCGCATGGTCATTTGTAGGCTAAGACATCACCACCTCTTCTGCAACAGTCTCATGCTTACGGTCAGACTGATGTTTTGAGCACATCTTTTAAATACTTGATCGAAGTGCAAATACCTTTGAAATGTGGACATTAATTCTTTGAATGGTCTCATAAGAGAGTGAGAAAGCGTAACTCAAACCTAACATTATCATTCGACTCCTTAGAAGGTTTGTATTCAAGTGCAACAGTGACTAATACCCTTCCTACCCTGAACTTTTGTGAATACGTTATTTGACTCCAGTACACTTTGTACCTTTGAACTTCCTTAAATATCTTGTTCGATTCCAACATCACACAAATATTTGTTGCCTTAGTTCTATCAAACTATATGATAGGTGAAAATTTTGTAAAGAAATCTTGTTGTAAGTTTCCCTATCCTGCAATTGTTTGATTGATTCAGTCATCCAAGAATTCATTAGTTTGTTTTTCAATAATAGATAATTTAGTTGATTCTGTGGTACAGGGTTTACCCAAATCGCCTTTTGATGGTGAGAATTTATAGTGGGTTTATTGGTGATAAACATGGGAAGTGGATGATATGATTTTGGATTTGATTTTCCTATACGTTGGACTTGGGTCATCAATTGACTAATTTCGTCGGTACCTGCTGTAAGATATTTTTCTTAGTAATATTTGTATCCATTATGCTTCCTTCAGTAATATTTGTATATGTTCTGCTTTTCTTAGAAATGTCTGTAACTGCTCTGTCATCCTTGGAAATGTCACATTGGCAATGTCTTTATGCAAAAGCGTCTGATTTGCTTTGGTAACCCCGGTGAAGCCATATCTCGAAGGTGTTCTTAGCAAATCAACCTATTTTTGCTCTGTAAGAGACATTTGTTGTAACAACTTAGAGGGAAGTTGATGTTCAGACTTAGCTAGCTAGCAAGTTAAGGACTGGCCAACAAACTCTGATATATCCTTCTTCGTCTCTAGCGACCAATAAGACTCTGAAAGACCCTAATACATTTTGATGCATCCTAAGTGTACGGAATATGCAGTAGTGTGACTTTCAATGTCATTTGTTATATCAATCTCCTCGGAATCAAGAAACGCATTAAGCAAAATAAGATTGGCATTTAACCATGCCTTATGTTTAATCTAGATATCGTGAGATAAAAGGACGAAATATCAACCTGTGAAAGGTAAAATCGAATGAGTAGGATTCCGGGATGTATGCATACTCAAATGAATTGATAAAAGGGTTTATCAATGTCATTTGTTATATCAATCTACTCGGGATCAATAAACACATTAAGCAAAATAAGATTGGCATTTAACAATGCCTTATGTTTAATCTAGATATCGTGAGACAAAAGGACGAAATATCAACCTGTGAAAGGTAAAATCGAATCTTCGACATCCACTCGATTTTGGGTTGCCATAATATATTACTAAATATCTCTTATGGACTTAGAGCCTAAGTTTTGGGACAAATGTTCATTGCCATTTTTTAGTGGGCCTATTGGGTCACACACTAAAGCAAGTTGGATCGGATCACAAATATTCTCTCTTTTGACAATTGAATTATAATGATTAATTTGATTAATCATTAATGATTCGTGTTTAATGATTTAAGTCTTAAATATGATATAATCCATAATCCATTAATGTAATGAGTTTTTAATATAAACCACTAATTAAGATGAAACGTGTTTTGGATTTATTATTATGTGTAACATAAATTTGGCCCATGTATTTTAATCAAATAGTGATTTATTTTATAATAATGTATCATATAATTAAAAGTCCAATAATATTAAAAAGCCTATGTAAAATTCGACAAGCCTCCTATTTTGTAGGCGAAAATTAGGCCACACACTCCTTTTTTTAGGAACCCTAATTCTTGTGTGATATGGAGCTCTTATACTTGTAGGACAAGTAAGAAGAAACCTAGCAAACTTATATGAGGGTTTCACACAACTTTATATATATGTGTACATACACAAGGCCGAATTTTAAAATGCTTTTGAGGCTAGGATGAATTTCCACATCAAAAGAGAGAAGAAAATTTGTGAGGCTAGAATAAAGATTCACGTGCTAGTACACAAGACTAATCCAAGCAAGCTCGTTCGTATGGATACCTTTAGACACGTTCACACAAAGGCAACGTGAGAGAAAGGGGATTCGATTTTGAATACTAAAAGCTACACCAACACTCCATTTAGTCAATCATTCGAGCATTGATTTTAAGGTAAAACAACCGTAATCCTAATCGTGTATGTTGATATGCATGGACCCTTGGTGGAATTCTAGGTTAAAATTTTGTTATTTTTGTTACCATGTATGCTTATGAATGTCATAAAATTAGTCATGAATTCCAACAGAAAGCACTTCATGGATTATTGTCACAAATAGCTTTCATGCAGTGGTGATATTTGAGTCATCTGACTGAAACTCACCATCGACTCCAACATGAGAAATCACACACTTTAACTTAGTCAAACGTTATCCGCAACAAGGTAACCATAAAGGCTATGACTGGGCGAGTCATGAATCATATAGAGGAGTGATAGTGAGAGTGACAAATTTGTTCCTCTTATGAAGAGTAATATCCCTAGGCCACTTGATGAGTATGATTGATGGAATGTATGCATACTCAAATGAATTAATAAAGGGATTATCAAGGTCATTTTTTATATCAATATACTTGGGATCAAGAAATGTATTAAGCAAATAAGGTTAACATGTAACCATGCCTTATGCTTATTATAGATATCGTGAGACAAAAGAACTAAATATCAAACTGTGAAAGGTTAGCTCAGATCACCGACTTCACTTGATTTTGGGTTGCCATAATGTATTACTAGATACCGTTTATGGACTATGGGGCCAAGTATTGGGACAGGCTCATTGCCAAACTTGAGTAGGCCTATTGGGTCACACACTAAAAGGAGTTGGGTCGACACACAAATATTCTCTCTTGTAGTAATTAAATTATTAAAATAATTAATTTTATTAATTAATAATAATTCAGAGTTTTATGATTTATGTTTTATATATGATATAAGATATTATCCATTAATCTAATGTGCTTTTAATATGAATTACTTCTTAATGGGTTAAATATGTTTTGAACATATTATTATGTGTGACATAAATTTGGCTCATGTATTTTAATCATAGATTGATTTATTTGATGATAATGTATTATATAATTAAAAGTCCAATAACATTAACAAGCATATGTACAAATTTGGCTCATCTCCTATTTTTTAGGAGAAAATTTGCGCACCCCTATTTTTTAGGAGCCTTGATTCTTTTATGACAAGGAAAAGAAAACCTAGTACACTTCATACATAGCTAGGAGTTCTTATGCTTGTAGGATAAGGGAAAAGAAGTCATAATATAAGAAAGACTAGGTTTTCTATGCTTCTATAAATAGGGCCTGATTTTGTACATCTAGCAAGGCTTGGCCGAATTTGTGAGTGCCACACAAAAGGAGAGGAAAATTTTGTGAAACTAGAATAGAGATTCTAAATGCTAGTACACACCACCGATCTAAGCAAACTCGTTCATGTGAATACTTTTAGACATGTTTGCGAAAAGGCAACGTGAGGGAAAGGGTGATTCGGCCTTGAGAACTAAAAGCTACACCAACAATCCATTTAGTCATTCGAGCATTGGTTTTAAGGTAAAAACCCTAACCCTAATCGTATATATTGATGTGTATGGATCATTGGTGGAATTGTAGGTTTAAAAGGTTTAAAATTTTTGCTATTTTCGCTGCCATATATGCTTATGAATGTCATAAAATTAGTCATGAATTCCAACAGTGTTATCCCATCAATTTGTCTTTATATATTTTGGTATTTCGTTAACTACTCTGTGCAGAATTTGTCCTAAATATTTGTGTATGTTAGTTTAATAATTAGATAAGATTAAGTTCGGCTTATTCTTCAAATGAACATTAGTGAAAGTCTCATTAAGGCATCATTCTGATTGATTGTAGCATAGATATTCGTACCTATTTGAATTTTTCCCACGCATAAGTCTTTACCTCAATCCGTCTCTGTGCATTATGCTATTTTGTTAAAGTACTCCTTAAAAAGCCTATCTCTAACCTGTCCCACATCGGTTGAAGTTAATTTCGGCTTGTCTTCTAATGAAATATGGCATAGAGGTTTGTACTCCTTTGAATCCGCCAATGCATAAATTTATACCTTTTGTTTTTGTACAAGCATTTCCATAATTATTCTCTGATTGTCTACCTAACTAGGTATGAATCATCTGAATATTCGTAAGGTGATTGTTGACCTCTTTGTATCATGTTTGTTTGAATTATGCAATTCTGTTCTCATTTAGTAATTTAGGTTTGATCTAATGTTTGAATGTCCGAATACAATTAGATTGAGAATTCAAATTGTATTAACACCTTGGTTTATTTCTGTAATCCTTCCAATCTGACTCTTCTGGAAATTCAAGGATGAATTTCTTTTGAGGGGGAAGTATGTAATACCCAACCGTTTCGATCAGGCCCTCTGTAACACTCAGTAAAAATTTTCAAAAAAATCCTCTGTAGAATATTGGTCGATTTCATTTGAACCTCGTTCAATTTCAATTTGAATTCGAATTTGAGATGATTCTTAGATGTTTGGAATGTTGTGTTTAAGGATGTTAATTAATGATATTTTTGTAAGGATGAGTGTTGTTAAGTATCGGGAATGATCCGAAGTGTGTCTGGATATGAGAAACATCGAATATGGAAGTTAGGGTGCAGCCAATGTATGTTATGGAAGATCAGAGGCGTGCGTTATTTGGGTTTGGTGATTCTGATGATCAATGTACGTTGGATTGAGCCTAACGTACATTGGGGAAATGTTTAACGTACGTTGTGCTCTTTATTCTGCAAATCCGAGTGAGGCAGCTATCATACGTTGCTAAGGGAAGACGTACATTGAGAGCATGCACAACGTACGTTGCCTTTATAAATTAGTGATACGCACTGTTTCGATCCACAGCTCTATAAGTGTTCCAAAACAGACCCATTTTGTCATTTCTTCACTCAAAACACTCTCAAATCCATTCCAAACTCTCTCTCATGGATTCCTTTTAACATCTTGAGGTAAGATCATGTTTATTTCATCATTCTTTCTTCATTTTAAGCATCAAAACACATTTCGATTCGGTACAGAATAAACGTCGATTTAATGAGTTGAACGTGATTCTTGTTTATTCTATTGAAATGGTTGATAGAGGATGATTGATCATGATTGTAGGAAGCTAGAAATGTGTTTATTTAGCTTGTATAATGAAGATTTTATTTTGGGTGCAAATGGGTATGGTTATGGACGATTTTACATGGATTTGACATCTTTTAGTGTTGTTTTTTATGATCTGATGTTAGATTCATGCTTTTGAAGTTGTTAGGGATTAGTTAGGATGTTTGAAATTATCAGATTTTGATTGGTATGGATTTTTAGTTGTTTGGGGATGTTTTGGTGTGATATTCTATCGAAAGGACCAAAAATATAATTTTCAGGATTATGAACAATTGGAGGACTGATATGTAATTTTAAAATACTTAGATGACTAATTTGTAAATTCTGAAACATTTGGGGATTACTTTATAATTTTTTGAGGTCTTAGGGACTAAATGGTAATCTTGCAAAAATTCAAGGTCTAAATTGTAATTTTACGTAGAGTTCGATTTTTGAGACGAGAGCATTAGATCTTCGATTTCAGTAGGATTTCTGACATTGTCAAGGGTTTAGGATTCGCATTTGCATTCCATGCATACTCTGTAATATCACAGTACCATTCCGTGTCTGATTTGTTATTATCTCTCTTTCTATTTTCAATTATGTTACCTGCTTTCCATTCTATCTAATTTCTGAGGTGCTTAGCCATCCACCAGTGGTCTGTGAATTTTGGATTATTTGAAACGACATCCAGGTGAGTGTGATGACAGTTCTAGACACATAGGCTGTGTGTTTTAAACTTTTTTTTTGTGTTCGGCTTATATCTGTAATCTGAATAATTAAAGGATTGACAAATCTAAAAATCTGATTTACATGTTAATAAATATTTAGTACTTTGCTTCCAAAATCTGTTTTATATATATATATATAATTAAAGGATTGAAAAATCTAAAAATTTGATTTACATGTTAATAAATATTTAGTACTTTGCTTCCAAAATATGTTATATATATATATATATATATACTCTGTAAATTAATTCTACTTCGTATGAACTTTTGGTGATCAATAAATTATTCTTGAAATTATAAACTCACTTTAAAAAGTGCTAAGCCATTACATGGACAATATGAAAAATCTTTCGAAGTTTTGATGATTTAACAAAACAACTGAAAAGTTAAAGCGAAGCACGTTAATAAACCCCTAACACACATTAGTGATTTCAACTCACACTGAACTCAAGTCAAAATGGCAACTACATACACTAACGGTTTATCAACGCGCCTTATACTTCAACAACGCGCCCAAATGAAGCAACAACATACCTTAGCGACTACTCTGGCTCTCTGGAATGTTTATGCACAACACTATGACACGGTGAT
Organism: Flueggea neowawraea; assembly: GCA_948243855.1. Taxonomy (NCBI): domain Eukaryota; kingdom Viridiplantae; phylum Streptophyta; class Magnoliopsida; order Malpighiales; family Phyllanthaceae; genus Flueggea; species Flueggea neowawraea. Next base: position 2,768 of record CAODLS010638535.1, on the reverse strand, counting down.
CATGGAAGAAAACGCATATGCAAAAGTATAATTTTACGAAGGAAGCAACTAGGTGTGGTAATGATCCAACAACACACAATATTGACTACCAGAAGTTTATCTACACACCTAATAAAAGAAGAACATGCGTAGATGATGTTTGAAGTCTACTGGAACATTAATTTATTTTTTAAGACGCGCTAATGGATTAAGAACTCGTGCTATTGGCTCTCAAGACGTTCTGGAATATAACTCTAAATCACTAAGGCATGCTAATGGTGAATAGCGCACTTTGTCGAAGGAGTCCTCAAAACTTGTTTGAAGAATCACATTGATGGAACGCTGATGATGTCAAGAATGCCCGTTGTTGAGTAAAGGTGTGATCTTTGAAGGAAATTCAACAATGCACGTTACAAAGAAATAACTCACGAAGTTGAGGAGACTTTCAGAAACTGAAAAAGTTGTTATACGCTCCTCGAAAATTTAAAATTTGAATATTCCTTTTGTACGAGATTGTGTCAGAATCAAGGAGATAGCTTTGAGGTCGATAAAGTGCGTTACAGATCATTAAGGCACATTGAAGAACGCTGATCATCTTTAAGGCACGCTATTGAGTGACACTTTCAATCCAGAAGCACTGGAACATCAGTAAGGGACGCTAATGGCTTTCAACACCCTTTGTTCATTGTTTGGGTACATTGATAGCGCGCGATAATGTCAAGAACGCACATTAATGACAATGACATCATTTAAAATCAGAATTTTGTGATTCTCTCACAATGGCTATTCTGGGGTTATAACGGCTATTTTTTGGAGCCTACCTATAAATAAACCCATGCACAACAAAAGACAACATGAGAGATCTTAAGAAATTATGCCCAAGCTTTACAAAATTCATTCTTGATTTTCTCTCTCATCAAGCATACCTTGTTCTTGTGCCAACTGAGCTTAGATTTGTATTTTCGTTCTTGAGTTGGTGTGAGATCTTGATTACACACTCGAGAATCCATTGTATTCAAGCTTTGGTGTCAAAGCTTGAGGGTAGAATAGGTTTCCTTGTTGAAGCCTTGAAAAACAAGTTGGCATTTCTAGTTAGACTAGGAAAACTAGGATTGGTTCTCTTGTTTTTTTCCTGAGAACAAGTGTATTGAAGGTATCTTGTGAGCCTGCAAAAACTAATAGTTGTAACGGTTTGCCTCCACCCGCAAGTGAGGAAAGCTTAGTTGATTCAAACTCTTTAGTGAGCTAGAGTAGTGGACATAGGTTAAGGAGGACCAAACCACTATAAATATGAGCTTTGATTCTCTTTATCCTTCACTCTCTTTACTATTATTTACTTTATTAATTTTGATTGTGGATTGGAGTTGCTTTTTGTTTTGATTCATCTAATTTGTGAAAAAAAAATTCAAAAGGTTTTAAATTTATGCTTAAATCCAATTCACCCCCTCTTGGATTGCCATATTGAAATTTCAATTGGCATCAGAGCTTGAGATTAAAGATCAAAATGGCAATTTTAGGAGATTTATCTAGATATAAAGGATTATCCATTAATTGAGCTCCTTTTTTTGATGGTAGCAAATAAGTATACTAGAAGACCCGGATGATGGTGTTTCTTAAATGTGAAGCTGAGGAAATATAGGATGTTGTAGAAACGGGTCCATATATACCAAAGAAAATTGTGGAAGGAGTAGAAAGTCTCAAACCAAAATCAAAATGGACTGAACAAGATAACATAATGGTTTTCTATAACAACAAAGCAATGCACATATTGTTTTGTGCACTCAATAAGACACAATTCAATAAATTCCAGCAATGTGCCACTGCTCATAAGATATGGAGGACATTGGAGATAGCTTATGATGGAACTTCACAAGTAAAGGAAAATAAAGTATCTCTTCTTGTGCACAAATCTGAGCTATTCAAGATGAAGGAGGGAGAAGGTATCCAATAAATGTTTGATAGAGTCAATGAAATTTTAAATGGGCTAAATGCACTTGGAAAACCTACTCAAACTCTGAACTTGTGAGAAAAATCCTAAAAGGTCTACCAAAGTCATAGGCTTCTAAGAAGGATGCTATCTTAGAAGCTAAAGACCTCAACACAGTACCATTGAAGGAATTGCTAGGTTCATTACTCTCACATGAGATGGGCCTACAAAAAGATGAAAAGCAATCCTCTAAGAATGAAAAAAGAAGAGGAATGGATTTAAAGTCTAAGATTGTTGAGGAATCCAAGGATGATGAAGAAGATGATAGTGATGATGAGGAAATGGCAATGTTTGCTAGAAGATTTAGACAATTCATGAGAAAGAACAAATCATGGAAGAAAGGCAAGGATCAAATCTCAAAAGAAGAATAAAAAAAAGGACTACAAAATGACTTCAAGAAAGAAGCCAATAAGGAAAACTCTATCATTTGTTACAAATGTAACAAACCTGGTCATGTAAAGCAAGAATATCCCCTTTCCAAGAAATTCTCCAAGTTCTCAAAGAAAAAGAAGGGAAAGGCAATGAAAGCAACATGGAGCGACAATGATTACAACAACTCTGAAGAGGATGAGGAAGTAGAAGAAATGGAAAATTTGTGTCTTATGGCAAGAGAAGTGTTAGTGTAAGCCCTAGCCCCAAGCACATTGTTTACCCCTTTATATTGATATATATAGTATGAGGCATTTTTCATCCTGTTTCTTATTTCTGTGCATATTTAATTGGATGAATTATCCGTGAATAGTGGTTCTGATTAAGTTATCAAATATGATTTGGATAGTAAAACCTTAATCCGTAAAAAAAC
>CAODLS010638015.1:0-23342 GCA_948243855.1 Flueggea neowawraea | reverse complement strand
ATTGTGGAGAGACCAGCCATTGCTTCATTGAAAATGGTATTAAATTCTCGATCTTTGTTCATATACTCAAATATGGACATTCCGTGCACTCTCTTAAATAAACTTCCACCTTCAAGGATTGCATCTTTCATATTTAACCTACACGCAATCACAAAAAAAAAAATAGAGACTACTTAGGATCGACACAATTAATTGAGTGTGTACATTGTTAAGCTGAAGCTAAGGATTCCGACGCTTCAAATTCAATTGGATTTTGAGGGCTTGTGGAAATAGTGAATACTAACCATTAAATAACATATTTTGTTACAAAATTCATTTTCTTTTATCTTTTGTATTATGCAGAATGTTATATAGTATACTCTAAATACAAAATATACTCCTCTTCCACAAGAATCCAAAGTTTTTCTTGTACTATCCTTACCAAACTTCCGTATGTGCTCGGTGAAGGGCGAGGGCTAAGAAGGGAGACACACTTCCTTCATCCTTGCTGCCAATGAAGAATTTATAGGCAGGTGTGAGCCCATAAACTCCCTCAACACGACCATCCTCGAGAGTTCGGAAAGAGTAAGAGAGGAGAGAATGACTAGAAAAGAGACGAAGCATCCCATCAAGCATGGAAGGAGCCTCGGGATTTTGTGTGACAAGTTTGGAAGCAATCTCAGAAGCAGAAACATAAGCAGTAGGCCCTTCCTTTGCTATGTCCCCAAAGAGATCAAGCTGAACTGCTGCATTAAGCACCATTGGAAAGACATGAGAGCTAGATAATAGCAAGGCATTAACAGATGCATCCTCTTCTCCGTACGTTCCTTTAGAACCCATTAATTACTTAATTAATTATTGTTTTTATTTTCTTTTACAAATTAAAAAGTGATAAGTCAGTAGCTACCAGTAACCGACGTATATATAGATATAGATTGTCTTATACCAGGAATCCAATCCTACAGTGCTGGAGACGTATTCAATATCACTAGCTTTCAAGTCTTTTGTTTAAAAAGACACGTGAGAACATAATTGGCGGTGTTAGAATTTGACTATTATATGTAAGCCGGCCTGGTTTCAATAAAACCGAATATTAGATATTTTTTTCGGGTATCGACATGATCTAATTCTAAAGTTAATTGAAAATAATTACCTATCTAAGCTTTTTCATTCTATTGTTTTTGGCGTAGATCTTTTATGTTTTCAGGATATGATGTAAATAGGTGTCTGTGATCTTCTGGAATTCTTTGTACCTTTTTTGTTCTTTTAGTTTTATCTATGTGCCTATGGTGGTAGCCTTTAAAACAGACAACTCATCGTACAAAAATATCACTGCAACATCTTCTGTTCGGCCACGATTTTGGTAGTTGACACCTTAATAAACTTTATTACTGATAAAAAAAATATTAATTCCATTATTCCTTTGGGAAAGAAAGAAAGAAGGAAAAAAATTTTCTGATATTTCGTTTAATTTTTTACAAGCACTATTGATAAGTGGGGATGACTCGTAATGACAAGTGGTTTTCACTTAAAATTATATTGAATATTATTTATAATTCAATCAGAATAACATTAATTTTAAATAAATTATATAAATTTTATCAGATTTTTTATAACTTTAATTGAAATGATCTTAATTTAAACATATTTAAAATTAATTTTTCAAACCCATGATTAATTTTAACAATTCTCGCTTGTTAATTTAAAAAAAAAAATTCTCATCTATTGTTGTTCCTTGCCATCAATTTTTCAAACCCATGATTAATTTAACAATTCTCGCTTGTTACCTTCCCTGGATACCGTGGTTATGAACAACTTGCTGAAGTGGGAGTGAATCCCCACCATTCTAGGCTTAGGCTTGTTGTTCTGTTCTTTTCCTGTTGTGGGTTTAAAGTCGTTGCTTGACTTGATAGAGATAATTATGAACAATTGTTGACAGAGAAGACTATTAATGTTGGCCTAGGTTTTGGGTTTTTGTTTTGCATTGGTCAGATGTTTTCTTGCTTATTCTTAATGTGATAGCCGCTTTCTGGGTGGCCGGAGGCCTAACCTGTGGTTGTCACAATTTTTTTTTTATCTTTGCTTGTTGTTTACTGGGAGTGATTGGTGTTTGGAAGTAGCCTATTGGCCTACCTCTAGCAACTTTGTTGACTTGAGAATGGCCAAAGGCCTATTCCTTCCTGTATCTTGCTTTGTGAATTTGTTTGGACCATGGTGTGTGTTTGAATGCATGATTGAATTCTCAATGGTAGCCCAATGGTCTACCACTCATTTTATATTCTTCTCTGCTCTTGCAGGTTCTTAGGTTAGGGATTGGCCAGCTTCAATCCACAAAGCCTTAAGAAGCAACACTCTTCTCCTGTATCCATTCCCCAGGCTTCACAGTCTCCTTTTAGGGCTGCTACATTTTTCTTCCTTAATTGTTTTAAACAAATCTCCATTTACAAACGAAGACGTACTTTCCCAGGTTAAAAAAAAGGTAAAAATATTTTGAAACCCTTTAATGATCACCTTCCATGAGCCTTGGATAATTCTTGCTTCACCTGCAACTTTGTCACCTCAAAGAAAAGCCGACAAGATTCACGCCAATATGACTACAAAAGGTTAGTATTCAGGGACACTTATCTGTTTAATGTGTTTTGCCATCATCTGCTATTTGTGTTGCTAAGCTTGAGTCTTTCATGGAACTTTGTTGTTGGTCGAGATAAAGTCCTGGAACCTAAAGCTCCGGCTATTTTGCCCTTTTTTTAGGTACTTCTACTGCCTCGTTGCTTTCCAATGGGGTAAAACAACTAGGCACGTCTGCCATTTATTATCACCCCTCAAGAAAAGTAAGACCCTAAACACAATCTTTCTCTTGAATTAAACATTCTCCTGTCCTCCTAAAATTAAGACCCTAAACATAATTTTTCTTCTTTGGATAGGTGGCTGATGGTGCCTTCACGATTTTTCCCACCGTCATAGTTCCACTAGCCCAACCTCTCCCTTTTTGCTAAGGAGAGGTCCTCGCAGCTAATCACAGAGGAGCTCTACATTCTTACAACATGAGAGCCTAGAAAGTCACCCTTGCCCAGTGGGAGTAGTTGATGGTAAAGCTTGAGCCTAACTTCGTAGGTTGTTGGCACAACTTGGGTATATCCGACTTTATCAATCTCACAACCAAACTAACCTCAGCATGTCGTGACTTGATCTACGAAGTCCTACCTTTCTGGTCATATGCGTGCAACTCATTCATCTTTCCCTATGGCCAAATGTCTATCACCCTCAGGGATATAGTTGTTAACACCAGTCTTCCCACCTTTGGCCATGAAATTCCAAGTGAGCTACCAGCGGAGGCCCATGTTTATGAGACAGAGGAGCTTGTGATCTCTTTCACAAAAATTATTACATACTCCCAAGTACATTTTCCCCCTGGGGTCACTTGGTTACTTCCTTTCTAGGTCGGGTCTAATTTTCCTTTCTCCTCTTTTTGGTACTTGAAGCTCTATAAAAAATGAAGCTTTCCCCGGGCAGAAAGACATCATCTTCATCTTGGTACTCGTGTGTAACTACATTCTTTGTCCCCTAGGTGGAAAACTATCAATGGACAATCTTCCTTTACTTCACGCTCTTCTCCGTGGAAAGAAGGTTGCTCCGAGGCCAATATTTCTTGGGAGCATCTACCAAGGCTTACATAAGGAAGTCACCTTCGAGCTGTTCAAACACTTGTCTGGAACTTGTTGGTTAGTACTGTTGAACCAATGATGCTTCACATTTAGATCCACCTATGTGTTGATGATGAACAAATTTTGGTAAGTAAGTTAACCAAAAGTAATACTTAATAAGGCTGCCAAAAGACGGAATTATGTGAAGCAAATAAGAGTTACTCGAGCAATCCTGAGAGCTACTCAATCAAGTGGCATGCCCATAATATTCCAAGAGCTTTTAGTCACTTGAGTAAGATGAGATTCTACTCGAGTAAGTGTGAAGTTACTCAACCAAGCGATGTGCCCAGAATACATGTTTTTGAAGTTACTCAAGTAGAAGAAAAAATCACTCGAGCAACACCAATGTCCAAAGAGCCACTGATTGATAAAGTTACTTGAGTAAGTATGAAATTCACTAGAATGAATGTGCTCAGGAAATCATCAAAGTACCCAGATGACAAAGTTACTCAAGTAGAATTATATGTCACTCGAGTAAGCGTGCCTTTTAGAAAATCAAGAAGTGAGACAAACCAAAGTTACTCGAGTAAGAGTGATTTCTAATCTGAGAGATCCAAGTCCAACAAGTCAGATATTGAAGGAAATCAAAGCCCAACGGTTACAAAGGATAGATTACTTGAGTAGAGAATGTTATTACTCAAGTAAATCAGTTGTTGGATTTCAACATTGAAGGTCAAAGCTGCAGTTACTCGAGTAGACATTTTTTTCACTTGAGTAGGCATTGAAAATGAAAGAAAATCAAGATTGATTTCACACTCTAACGGGCAATAATTGAGTCACAACGGCTATCAAAATTCCAATAAATATAAACACTTTACGAACAGTAGAAGGAACACAACAACACATCAACAACCTATTGTAACCTAAATATCTACCCTTGTTCATTGCTCTTGGTGATACAAGCATACTTGTTCTTAATTTCTATTTTCAAAGCTTGTATCCTGGTTTGAATTTGTTGGTGAACGATTTGCTCGTTTCAAACCAAAGAGTTTGAGAGGTTGGAATCAATAGTAGATCCTAGGTTGTTTATTCTTAAACTGAAATAAAGAATTATAAGAGTTCTCACTTAGTTAGAAAGTGAAAGTTGTAAGAAAAGGTTAAGATTAGTGAAAATTTTAAATGGTGATACTTAGGTAGTGGATGTAGGCAAGAGTTAAACTGAACCACTATAAATCCTCTACGTACCTTATTGTTTTTTTTTTACTTATGTGTTTAAACTCGAAAAAGATTCAAAGACTAAACTCCCTTACTATTCAACCCCCCTTATAGTGTGGTTATTTCTCTTTCAATTGCTATCAGAGCGTAGGCTCTTATTTGTGACAGGTTCATCATCGAAGAGTGATGTTATGGGATGGGTTTGAACTTGAATACTCGCTACTTTGAAGAAGGTTTAACTACCACCACCTCCAAGATTCAATGATGTAAATTATGCTTTATGGAAGAATCGAATGATGATCTACATCATGGATCAAAACATTGAATATTGGAAGGTGATTGTGAAAGGACCAAAAGTTCCTAAGGATGCAAATGGGGCGGTCAAGAAGGAAATGGATTATGATGATGAAGATTGGAAGCACAACCAAATCAATGCAAATGCCATGCAACTCATATTTTGTGCTCACACTGTGGAGGAAACTATTGGATCATGGATGATTAACATTAAGTTCCTTTATGTTTTGACGATAAAAAAAATGGTGTTGTCAAAGCTTCACTCGAGTAATCAACAAGTCTCTTGAGTAAGAAAAAGTTCCAGTTGTTGCAGTGTTAACCAAGAAATATCACTCGAGTAATACAGGCATCAAATCACTCGCGTAAATAACAATGTCACTCAAGCAAAGCATTAATCCATAAATGTTGCAACAACATTAAATGCGCTCCAACAACTAGTTTCTCATCACCAACGGTCATATAGCTTAGAAATGTTGTAAATACATCTTGAGAAGGCTTTGAATGGGTTGAACAACATCAAAATTCATTTTTCCAAACTTCCTATCAATTCCAACACTCAAAAACAACAAATCAAGGTAGAGATCAAAGTTCAAGTATTAATCTCAAATATTTAACTCTACCATAGAGTTTCACCTTTTGTAAAAAAATTCTATACTCTTTGAGAGTGTTAGAAAGGTTTGTTGTAAGGCTACAAAAAACAGTATTGCAGAGGTTTGTTGTGAACCTAAGGAAAACAATATTATGTAGGCCTTGGAGGTGTTGAGCTAAAATCATCCTTGTGTATTGGCTTTATTGGATTGAGTTGTAATCAATCATCGTTATAGTAGAAATCCTAAGTGGTGAGACTTAAGTAGTTGACGTAGGCATCAAGTTGACCAAACCACTCTAAATTCTTGGTGTTCCTTCTCTCTTTCCTTTCAAGTAGCTTTCGCTCTCCAAAATCAACTAAGACATAGACCGAAATTCTCTAACAAATGGTACCAGAGTAGGTCTTTGTTCAAGAAGGCTTAACAACCTTAGAGGAAAGATCAACATCAACAACATGGATTTCGGTCCTTCTCCTTCATGTGTATCAGGTGCTTCTCTCTATATCGCTCCTTTATTTGATGGCTCAAACTTTAATTCTTGGAAGAAAAGAATGTTTATTTTCATCTAATCATATGATATTGAGCTATGGAAGGTGATTGTGCTTGGTCCGAAAATTCCCAAAAATGTTGATGGTACTCTTAAGAAGTATGATGACTTCAATAATGAAGATTGGAAGTCTCTAAGTCGAAATGCTAAAGCCACTTAACTATTGTATTGTTCTTTGACTCCTTAAGAGTATAATCGAATTTCCTCTTGTGAGCATGCAAAGGAAATATGGGAAATGCTTGAGGTTACTCATGAATGCACAACTCAAGTCAAGGAAATCAAGATTAATATGCTTCTACATGACTATGAGTTATTCACCATGAGAGAAGATGAAAGCATTAACACCATGCTTGATCGCTTTGGGAAAATTACAAATGGTCTCGCCTCATTTGGAAGACCTATTTCTAATAGTGATACGGTGAATAAGATTTTGAGGTCTTTGCCTATAGAATGGAATGCAAATGTGACCACTATTACGGAATCCAAAGATTTAAGCTCATTAGAGTTTAGTGTTTTAGTCGAGTCACTCATAAACTATGAGATTGTGCTAAGGTTTAGAAGTGAAAGACCTACGCATGGCAAAGCATTGAAAGCTTCTACTCATTTCCAAAAAGAGGAGAGCGAAGGTTGGATGAAGAGGAAGATGAAGAGATGAAATATTACTCCAAAAGGATAGTTACTTATGATAAATTTTTGAAAAACAAAAAGAATCAACAAAAATAGATGGAGAGATGGAAGGAGAAAAAGAATAAAATGAAAAGAAGAGGTTATAGTTCTTTTTCAAGTGATGATGGTGATCCATCGTCCAATATATGCCTTTTGGCATATTAGGTACTCCTAAAATATCATTCTTTTATATTTCATGCATTTTTATTTCTTGTTTGATTATTGTTATTTGCATGAGTTTTGCATCTGTTGATTTAAATATGTGCATTGGTATGAAACAAATAGGGGAGCGATTATTTTTTATATATGCACAAATTATTTTTGAAAGGGGGAGTAAAATTGTTTTTTCATTGCGAAATTGCTTAATCTTTTCTATGATCATAAAAAGGGGGAGAGTGTTATATGTATATCTGAAAGGGCTAGAAAATTTAAAATTTTTTTGGCATTCATTCATTTGCATAATGACTAACCAATTGACAAGGATGAAATCCTTGATCAATGTTGATGTCTTTGATGTAGAGCTTTAATTCTTCAAAGTTTTTTTATCACCAAAAAGGAAGAGATTGTTGGATCATAGGTGATTAACATTAAGTTCTTTTATGTTTTGATGATGAACAAAATGGTTTTGTCAAAGCCTCACTCGAGTAATCAACAAAGTCTCTCGAGTAAGAAAAAGTTCCAGGTGCTGCAGTGTTAACCAAGAAATATCACTCGATTAATAAAGGAATAACACTCGAGCAATAAAGAAATATCACTCGAGTAATACAGGCATCAGATCACTCGAGTAAATAAACAATGTCACTCAAGCAAAGCATTAATCCATACATGCTGCAACAAAATTAAATGCACTCCAACAACTAGTTTCTCATCACAATGGTCATATAGCTTGGAAATGTTGCAAATACATCTTGAGAAGGCTTTGAATGGGTTGAACAACATCAGAATTCATTTTTCCAAACTTCCTATCAATTCCAACACTCAAAAACAACAAATTAAGGTAGAGATCAAAGTTCAAGTATCAATCTCAAATATTTAACTCTAGCATAGAGCTTCATCTTTTGTAAAAACTTTGTATACTCTTTGAGAGTGTTACAAAGTTTTGTTATAAGCCTACAGAAAATAGAATTGTAGAGGTTTGTTGTAAACCTAAGGAAAACAACATTGTGTAGGCCTTGGAGATGTTGAGCTGAAATCAACCTCGTGCATTGGCTTTGTTGGACTGAGTTGTAATCAATCACCGTTATAGTAGAAATCCTAAGTGGTGAGACTGAGGTAGTGGACGTAGGCATCAAGTTAGCCGAACCACTATAAATTATTGGTGCTCTTTCTCTCTTTCCTTTCAAGTCTCTTCCGCTCTCCAAAATCAACTAAGGCATAGCCGAAATTCTCCAACAGAAACCAATCGAGTCACATATTGTAAGAGTGCCAAAAAGATGTGGGAACGACTTGAAGTTACTCATGAAGGTACCACACAAGTGAAAGAGACTAAGATTAACATACTTCTTCTTGATTATGAACTATTCAACATGAAAGAGGGAGAATCAATCACCTCTATGCTTGATTGGTTTTCTGAAATTGTGAATGGTTTGGAATTTCTTGGAATACATATGGATGATAGTGACAAGGTCAATAATCTTGAGGTCACTTCCACGAGAATGAGATTCATAAGTTACTGCAATTATGGAATCCAACGATCTCAACACATTGGATTCCAATGCATTGGTGAAGTTTCTCATTAATTATGAGATAATGTTAAAGACTATAGGAGAAAACCCCAAACCAAAAGAGAAGAGTATAGCCTTCAAAGCAAGGGCTTTCCTCAAGGAAGAAAGTGATGAATAAGATGAGGAAAATGAAAAAAAAATGAAGAAGAAGATGAAGAGCTGGCCTTTTATGCAAAGAACATTTGAAGGATCAAATCTATGATGCAAAGGAGAAAGACTTCGAATTACAAGAAGAAGATTGTTGAAACTTGCTACAATTGTGGAAAATCAGGCCATTATGCAAAGGATTGCAAAAGTTCATCCTCAAAATTGTCATTTGATCAACAAAAGAAAAAAGAAGTCTTGGTTTCCACTTGAAGTGATGACGAAGATGATGAATCCATTCTTATGGAGGAAGTCAATCTAGCTCTTATGGCAAAAAGCTCTTATTCAAGTGATGAAGAAGAAAATGAGGTAAATGCTCCTACTTATGATGAATTGACGAATGCTTTTGATGAGTTGAATGAAAACTTTGATGATGTGTTCAAGCTCAATAAAACTTTAAAAACAAAAATCAAGGTTTTAGAGATTGAAAATGAAGTTTTGTCCAAAAGAGTTCTTGAGCTTGAAAACACCTCCATGGATCATTCAACATGTTTGGCTAAACAACAGCAATTGCATGATGAATTTGATAGATTGAAAAATGAGTTTTCTTATGTTGTTGGCAAGTTTACTAGTGGACAATAAAAGTTTGAAAAATTACTCTCATTGCAAATATTTTCTTTATGCAAAAATGGTCTTGGTTGTGATACTTATCAAAGAGAGACATCTTTGATGCCTAAGTTTTTTAGTGATGGTAGTTCCTCTATTAATCTTGGTGTGCCTACTTGTGCTAGATGTTCAAAAATTGGTCATAATGCTTATTCTTATACTAGTTTGAGAAGAAACATCAAAGGAAAGAAGATGTGGATTCCCAAAGGAACCATTCTTCCTAATTTGGTTCATGTGACTAACACACAAGGACCCAAACTAGATTGGGTACCATTGAAAAGAAACAAAATCGACTTTGTAGGTACAAGCCAAGAATAGAATTCCTTCAAGCATATGGTACATTGATAGTGGATGTTCAAGACACATGAGTGGAGACAAAAGTTTGTTTGTGGAACTCACCTTCAAGAATCAAGGCTATATAACTTTTGGTGATAACAATAGAGGTAAGATCATTTGTAATGGTAAAGTAGGTAAGGAAACTTTACAACCATTGACATTGTTTATTTGGTTGAATGTTTACAACATAATTTATTAAGTGTTTCCCAATTATGTGACATGGATTATGATGTTCATTTTGAATCTTCTCATTGCATTGTTTTAAAATATGAAAAAATTGCATTTATTGTTTAAAGCATGAAAATATTTTTATTGTAAATTTTCATGATGCATCTTCGTTTAATGAAAAGTATTTGGTATCTTTAGATGAAAATGCATATTTGTTGCACAGGAGACAAGGTCATGCACCATTGCCTTTGATTTCAAAACTTTCAAAAAATGATATTGTTCGAGATTTGTCATAATTGAGATTTACAAAAAAAATTTGTGTGAACCATGCATTAAGGAAAAGTATACTAGGAGTTCTTTTAAACTAAATAAAGAAGTTTCTACATCTAGAGTTTTAGAGCTTGTGCATATGGATTTGATGGGTCCATCTAGGCATGTTAGCTTGAGTGGTAAGTTGTTCACTCTTATAACTGTTGATGATTTTTATCGATTTACTTGGGTTAGATTTCTTGCCAATAAAAGTGATGCCTTTAATGAGTTTGCTAAGTGGCGTATATTGGTTCAAGATAAGAAGAACAAATCCATCATTGCCATGAGAATTGATCATGGGAGAGAATTTGAATGCAAAATCATTTGAGGACTTGTGTGACAAATCTGGCTTGGAACACAACTTTTCGGCACTAAGAACATCACAACAAAATGATGTAGTGGACAGAAAGAATAGAACTTTGGCGAAGATGAGTAGAACCATGTTAACTGAGTATGATATCCCTAAATATTTTTGGGTTGAAGCCATGACTACCTTATGCTACATCATAAATAGGGTGTATTTAAGAAGAAATCAATTGAAGATCCCCTATGAGATATGGATAGGTAATAAACCTAATATTTCTTATTTTCGTCCTTTTGGTTGCAAAGTTTTTATTTTTAATAATTGAAAGGATAATCTAGGTAAGTTTGATGCAAAATCTAATGTAGAAAGTTTTTTAGGTTATTCTAGTAATAGTAAAGCTTATAGAGTTTATAAGACTAGAACCAGTATGGTTGAAGATTCAATACGTGTTAAATTTGATGATATGATCTCACCCTCGAGAAAGGTAGTTGTTGATGATGATGTAGGTGGACATGAGAAGAAGAATGAAGATCAAGCAATTCGAAAAGGCATTGAGAAGTTAAATGTGAATGAAGAGCACGCCAACAATAATATAGAACAAACCCCACTTCCTAAAGACTGGGCAAATGTGAAAGATCGTCCAAAGGAATTATTCATTGGGAAGGTGGAAGATGGAGTGAAAACAAGAAGACCCTTGAATGAATATCAAAGTAATTTTGCATACATCTCAATTGTGGAGCCTAAGAACAACAAGGAAGCACTTGAGAATGAATGTTGGGTTCAAGCTATACAAGTGGAACTTAATGAGATCAAGAGGCAAAATGTATGGGAGTTGGTTCCTTTACCAGAAGGAAAAATAATAATTGGAACCAAGTGGGTGCACAAGATCAAACATTATGAGAATGGAAAACCCATGAAAAATAACCAAGACTAGTAGCTCAAGGTTTTTATCAAGAAGAAAGACTTGATTAGGAGGAGACTTTTGCACCGTTTGCAAGGTTGGAGGCCACTCGACTCTTGTGTGCCTTTGCTGCCAATAAGAAGAACAAGCTCTACCAAATGGATGTGAAGAGTGTCTTTCTAAATAGGTACATTCAAGAAGATGTGTATGTGAAGTAACCAACGGGCTTTGAAGACCACAAACATCTTGATTATGTGTTCAAACTCAACAAAGCACTTTATGGGTTGAAATAAGTACCTAGGGCGTGGTATGAAAGGTTAAGTATATTTCTCATCCAAAATGGCTATATAAGGGGCCACGTGGATAACCCTATTTTTATTAAGAAAAATGGAAATGATATATTAGTTTGCCAAATTTATGTTGATGATATAGTTTTTGGTGCAACTAACCCTTCCATATGTCAAGAATTTTGTGACCTTATGAATGGAGAATTTGAAATGAGGATGATGGAAGAACCCACCTTTTTCCTTGGGCTTCAAATCAAACATCTTGAAGAAGGCATTCTCATACATCAAACCAAGTACACCAAATACTTGTTGAAAAAGTTCAGATGGATGGAAGCAATGAAATGTCAACTTCAATGTCATCCACCTTGAAGTTTGACAAGGATGAGGATGGAAAGTCGGTTGATCAATGACTCTATAGAGGTATGATCAGAACCTTACTTTATTTAACAGCTTCTTGACCGGATATTATGTTTACTACTTTTTTGTGTTCTAGTTTTCAATCAAACCCAAAAGATCTCATTTGATTGCTTGCAAACGTATTTTTCGATACTTTATTGGTACTGTTGGTTTTAGTTTGTGGTATCCATCTCTCTTGATTTAAATTCAATTGTATATAGTGTTGCGGATTATGGAGGTTGCAAATTAGATATGAAGAATACTAGTGGTACATGTCATTTTCTAGGCTCATGCTTAATATCTTAGGCTAGCAAGAAAAAAACTAGTGTTGCGACTTCCACAACCGTATCTGAATACGTGGTTACTGGAAACTCTTGCACCCAAGTATTATGTGTTAAAAACCAATTGCTCGATTATGGTATTGTTCTCAAGAATGTTCCTATCTTTTGTGATAATACTTGTGCTATTAACTTGACCAAAAATCTCATTTTGCATAGTAGAACAAAGCATATAGATATTAGACATCATTTTCTTTATGGTCATGTGCAAAAAGGTGATATATGTTTGAAGTTTGTTAGAACGAATGATCAATTAGCTAATATTTTTACAAAACTCTTTTGTGAAGAAAGTTTTAATTCTATTAGTCTTAGATTGGGTATGTGTGATGTGAATAATCTTTGATGATGTGGCGTGTATTTTATTTTCTTGCATTCATATGCATTCACTCACAGTAAAATGATCCAATATTGTATATTAGGCTCAAAATTTTATCATGGAATATGATTGGGTATTTCAGGGTTTCTGGAGATTTTTACTCGAGCAACTTGTATCCTACTAGAGTAAACGATGTTAGGTTGCTACATTCTAGGCTTAAAGTGGTCCTCACTCGAGCATCATGCAGGCTTACTCGAGTGATTGACACAGGGTTGATATTCTGGATTTTTGCATTTAGAGTTACTTGATTAACTTTCAACTGGAGTAAGTGAAAACACCAGAGGCGACATTGGGTCAGCGTTTCCTCAAGAGACTTTGAGATTTGCATGAGTGAGAGAGCAGAACACAAGCTTACTCGAGTAAAAATGAGTCTCACTCGAGTAACCGTGCATCAAGTCAATTTTTAACCCTCTTTTCTGTCACTATTTCTCATTCCTTCACACAACTCCGTCGGACTTCCTCTTCCTTTCTCTCAAAATTCCCAAACCCACTCGAGTAAATTCCTTAACCCACACAAAACTCATTCAGCCTTCATCAATTTCTCATCTTTCCAACACATTTTCTACTACCAAATCACTCCAAAAACATCTAAAATCAATAGAGATTGAACCTTCCCTTTTTTGAAACCTTAACTTTTCTTTCTCTTGATTTCTTGCTTACAATGGCAAAACCTACATCCAAATATGCCAAAGGACACATAGAAGACCAAGATAGTGATTCCTTTCCACCACCTCGCCCTCCTAAGACAAAATCCACTGCCAAGAAGAATTCAACCACCTCATCTTCTCACTCTCCATCCAGCTCCATTCCTGATGATGATGCCCATTTGCTCAATCCAAGGTTCATTTCTTTGAGGGCATAAGATGTCTACAACAAGGTACTTTGGAAACAACACCTCACATCCTCAATAGTTTTTTATTATACTAGCTTATAGATTGCGGGTTTTAATCCAGAACATGTGTTTAGGCAGTGTGGATTGAGTGAATTGTTGAAATATTTTGTGATTTATGAGGATTTAGTGCAGGAATCTTATGCCAATATAGAAATTGTTAACAAATCAGTAGATGAAGACATTGTTTTGAGGTCTGTGTTTGTTGGAAGATTGTTTTGGTGTCGAAAAGATGTCTATGTGAATAGTTCTCCATCCCTGAGGGTGGAGTTAGACCAACTGGAAAAGGGTAATGATGTTAAGCGAGGTAATGAAGAAAGTGATAGTAAAGCCAACGAGAATGAAATTGAGCAAGCAGAAAAATATTCTTTGGAGAAAGGCAAGGCTTTATTCGAGAGGTTGTCGTGGTTGAAGTTGGTGAAAATATTAGGATGGAAGCTACTGATTTGCTAGGAAATTTGAGTATGATGCATTATGCCACTAATCGATGTGTGGTTCCTCAGAAGGATACACAAAACTATGTAAGCAAGACCGATGTGGAGATATTCTGATACTTGATAAAAGACACTCAAATCAACTTTGACTTCTTGATTATGAACTGGACGAAGCACAAATGGAAGCTTCTTCATCACTCGAGCTACCACATAAACCAAAACAAGGAAGGGCTACTGATAGGTTGCAATTCATGCATATTTTATGTTTGTTGTACATTGTAGAATTGTTATTATTCGTGTGTTTTTATGTCTTTATCCTTCTTTGGTGGTTTAGGTGGAATGTTGGTGTAACATAAGGAATTGAAGCTATTTTGGGTGTTTAAGCATGGATTATACTTTGGCATGACCATGCCATAGAGGCGCGATGTCTGGGCTGACTTATTACTTCTTGGGCCACATGTTTTCAATATTGGGCCTCGGGATTTGAGCCTCCTTGACATGATTGAAGGATTTTAACTTGGTTTTATAGCTGGAACAATTACAATTACTTTATTATTATTATTATTTTATCATTATTATTTACATTAGGATTAGGTTTTTGGAGAAGCCACCTATAAATACTCTTTTCTATTGTTGGCAGCTTCTTCTTCCATCTTCTGTCACGTTGAACAATAGCCTCATTATTCATCTTTGGTCTTCTTCTTCAAATATGTGTAACTAATCCTCTTTCTAGTTGAGGTATTTCTGAAGTTCAATCCTCCAAGGTTGCGAGACTATTGTTTTACTTGTTATTAACTGATTCGAGTATTTATTCAATTTTTGTGACTTAGTTCTTTTATCATTGTTCATGTTGATTGATTGATAAGGGCTTATTGATTAATTTACAGAATGATATATTATTATTTAGGATTAATAGTGTGTCATATTAATCTTAATCTAGATAACGAATAACGTGAATTTATGTGTTTGACATTATTCATTGTTATGGAACTGAATAATCTGGTTTAAATGAATCATGTCATTTTCGGTTTCACTAGCTAAGATAGGGGTCTTTTTCATCCTTATTGTTGCCATAGATTAAACATTGTCAGGGAATCTGGTGTTTGTCTAGTGGTAAGGGAAAAGGAGATTGGTTAATTGAGTGTGTCACTGTTGACTATAAACCTATTTATATTTCGTGCCTGTGATCAACTGAAAAGGATTGAACGGATAAATACCTTGGCTAAGATTTTATAATTATTGAATTCTTATTTTCATTGATGTCATTTTATTCTGTTTTGCGAATTTTAATCTCTGCTTATTTGTTAATTTTTGTTTCATTCTCATTTCGATCAGCTTTGTTTCATTTTTATATTTCTTTAATTAAACAATTTTCCACCGGTCTATATCGATAGACCTTGCTCGCCGCTTTACTCATTTTACTGTTCTGAACAGGCTAATATTATTTTGGTTCGTTTGACACCCTATGAAATTTGGAGTTATTGCCGGGGACTGTTGTGTACTGTTCTTGTTCTTTGATGACAATGAGACCAATGCCATAGAGGGATGTCTTATAGCAGTGGTCCCAATGGTGCCTCATTTGAGGTTTATCTTCCACATCTATGGTGTCGCTAGTTTGGTCAATGTCAGATCTTCCTGGGATGTTATACGACTCCTCAATCCCAAAGGAGACCATGCTACCTTTGATTAAGAAACCATCAGTGATGTGAGGGACCAACCTACACCAACAGGCTTTTCAATCATGGACCTGGAACTATTCAAGGAGTTCATGGCATGGTGGAGATTAGTGTTCAACAGCACCACTCCATTAATTCAATAAGAGTTTAAAATATTGTTGCTCTTGTGGGGTAAGGTTCCTCAAATCCTCCTCCAAAGAAACAAAAGACTTCCATGGAAAACTTGGGTTCCCCAGAGAAGACTGAAAGGTTCCTCCTTTGTTGCACGTCCTTCCTACAGAATTCCAATGCTCAAGAAATAGTTTCCCTTTCGGGAAGATTCCAGCAGCGAGGGTAACGGTAAACAAGATGCCGTGGCTAGCAGTGAGTACGGTCACAAAAAGGACAATCCTCTTAGGCCAAGGAAACACTCTCTACACTAGCTTCTACTTTTGAAGAAACTCCTCATCCTTCCACCAGCATTCCTACTTTTTTCCAAGGTAATGCACATCCTATTCAATAATTGTCTACTTAACTGAGATTTTTTGACTTTATTTTTCTTTCCACAGGACATTTTACACAAGCAGTCTCAAGTAGATGCAAGAATTTCATAGTGATGGAACAATCCCTTGAGAGTCTTCAACCTGTCATTCCTTTCTCGCTCTCAAACCGCCTCATCTAATGTGGTTACCATGCCTTCCCCGAGTCGATTTTGGAAGCTATAACCAAAATAAAGGATGTTCTAGGTCTCAACCTGAGTTCAATGAACTTGGGGATTTTGATTAGAACATTCAGTCATTAACTACCTGGATTTTAGTTGTTATCAATACCGGTGAAAGGCACCTTATCATTTTCCTCAAGCATAACTCATTTTCCTCAGGGAGTCCTTTACTAAACTTAGCACTTCTCAGGATAGCAAACAGAGCATAATTGATGCATTCTAGGAGTAACACACCTCTCTCCTTTTGAAAGATCTGCAGATGGCGACACTAAATGAGAAAGCTCACCAACACGACTTGAATCACGATGCAATACTAGGTGAGATTGAGGAACTTGAAGCTAAGATCTGGCTGCTAAAAAAAAGGCCACCACCAAATTTTGTTGAGGCTAAGAATGCTCTCAAGGCCAGGGATGCTTTGCAATCCGAGGCTACACACTAGCGGAAAGCTCTTAAAAGTCAAGTCGGCAGTATTGAGAAGTTGGTTGCAGAAGTTAGAAAATATGATGAGGCTATCTGTGAATTCCACATCCAATGGGAGAATCTCAAGAGTATGCAATTCTCATTCCTAAATTGATGTCTCGGAAGGTATTTTGTTTTGACTTTTGTAGACACAGGGTCTTTGTTGATATTTAAGAACCTTATTCATTTTTGATCTCATGACGTTAGAAACTCATGGTTAGTGACCTTCTGAAAATTTTTTTCGTTATTTTTCTGGGAACTGACCTTTTGGCTAATTAAAACGCCTGATGGCCTGCTTTATTAATAACTAGGATAATGTTCTCTTAAAGGATTTGCACCATTTATATAATTGCACAGGCATTGACTCTTATTCCTATGATTTATGTTAAGGATGCTAAAATCCTATTCCCCCTCCCCCCTCCCTCTTTTTTTATTGAAAAATGAACTACGTGTGAATAGGATGTCTTAGTGTAGTAAATCTAATTTTGTTTGTATTAAGTGGTCAGATGCCTACTTTATTACATTTACATAACATTGAGTAGCCTTAAAACCAACTCTCAATTCCTTATCCTCTATGTGGAAGTGGACATAAAGCCAGCTTACCAGGACTTTCCAAGTTAACATGGATGATTTCCCACATGCTGGGATAATATTTTTTTAAATATTTCTCATTAATGAACCTCCCATGAGGCTCCTCCTCCAGGCTTGCTAGCCAATAAGTATTTCCATCTAGAACCCTCTATACCTAGAAGGGTCCTTCCCAGTTGGCAGACCACTTATCGTATATTCTATGTTTAACTCTAATCAGTAGTATTAGCTTCCAAAACATGCCACCTTAATGAAAAGCCCTCTGATTTACCTTCTTGTTATAAGCCTAAGAGACATTTTTCTTCTGCACAACCATTTTATTGAATGAATCCAATCTTTCTTGGTGCAATTCTTCCAATTCCATAATCTTGGCTTAATAGAAGGCTACCTTAAGTGAAGGCACCAACACCTTCATAGGAAGGATGACATCATGTCCAAATGTGAGTGTAAAAGGGCTTACATTAACAGCATATGTTTTAGAGGTCCAGTATACCCATAATGTCTCTGTAAGCAATTGGTCATATTCCATTGGGTTGTCCTCGATCATTTTACTCAAAATAGCTATGATGGTTTTATTAGATGCCTTTGCCTGGCCATTAGCTTGGGCATAATGTGGAGTGGATTTCAGCAGTTTGATGCCATAATCCTTGGTAAATTCCTGCGTGGACTCCCTGATAAATATAGTCCCTTATTTTGTTGTAATGGACTAGTCACATTTCATGTTTCTTGATGAATTTTACCATATCCCATTGTTCCACTTTCTTCATAGCAAGAGCTTTTACCCACTTGGTAAAATAATCAATGGTTACAATGAGGAAATAATGCCCTTTAGATGAGGTAAGATAAATCTTCCTTATGAGATCAATAGCCCATCCTTAAAATGGTCTATCTTGACTATGGAGGGCAATTCCAGTGTTGATACCCTTTGAATGCTACCATACTTCTGGCATTGATGGCATCCCTTTGCATAGGAAATACATTCCCTCAACACACTTGGGCCAAAAGTAGCCATGCCTCCTTAGTAACCACCTTATTTTTTCATTGGATTGATGAACTCCACATACTCCTTCATGTTCTTGCTTCATCACTTCCATTGCCTTTATGGGACCTAGGGATCTCAACTAAAGGTCATCAAAACCCTTTCTATAAAGCATGCATTTTGATTTTGGATGTACCTCTATCTGAAGGTGTTACCATATAATTGCTTGATTGAAATCCTCCATTCCCCAACCACCTCTTGATCAAGGTTGAATGACTTCAACGAAATCCCCTTTCACATATTGATTGGTGTATTTCCTCTATATCAGGACAAGTCTCTGGGTGAGTTCTTCTGCCATTTTTAGTCCAAACGCTATTCTCAGCATCCCATCGACTTCCCAATTCTCATCTCATGGAACATGTTGGAAACTTACATCCTTAAAATCTTCTACCAACTAGATTGCGACAACAAAATAAGGTGGCAACAAAAAACTCTTACTCTATATTCCTCATTCAATTGCCTTATAACCAATTGGGAATCCCCGATGATGGTCAAGTTTTTTGCACCAAGATGTTGAAGTATGCCGCGGCCTATGATTAGGGCTTTGTACTCCAATTGATTATTTGTGCATGGGAAGTTCAAGTTGAATGATAACCTGGTCTTGGTGCCTACGAGTGAGACAATAACCACACCTACCTCCGCAACTCCTTCAGTGCTATACCTGTCAAATTTTAGCTTCCATGGGGATCTCTCAAGGTAATAAATATTCAATTCTAGTTCCTCTTCTTTCGCCATTTCTAAGCTGGATGGTCTACCAGGAAGTATGTAACAGCTTGGCCTTTTGCAGCCTTCTAGGACATGTTTCGCAAGGAAAACTTCGCCAAATTGACAACCCACTTACCAATTCTACCAGTGATTAGGGCTTAATCAACATATATTCAATAGCATCCATGGGGGAAACCACAAAAACTAAATTACCAAGCATGTAATGCCTCAATTTAATGCAAGCAAAATATAATGCCAAACAAACCTTCTCAATGGGAGAGTACCTTACCTCAACATCTTTTAACAGTCGACTTAACTAATAGAAGGCTTGCTTATTACCTCTGGAATTGTTCTAAGTCAACACACATCTAATGAAGTTTTTTTATGCTGATAGGTAGACCTGAAGGGGTTGGCCCTTCCTTGGTGTCATCATTACTGGTGGCTTACACATGCACTCTTTAATTTTGTTGAAAGCCTATTTGTGTTGGCTCCCCCATTTGAATTCATCTTCTTTCCTTAATTTGAGAAGGTCAAAGAATTTATAGGTTTTCCCCACTAGGTCAGAAATAAATCTCCTCAAATAATTTACCTGACCCAAGAACCTTTGTAATTCTTTCTTATTGGTCGGTGGTTTAGACTATAGGATGACTTTTACTTTATTGGCATATACTTCCACTCCTCTTTGGTGCACTAGAAACCCAAGGAAATTCCCTGACCGAACTCTAAATGCACACTTTATGGGGTTGAGTTTTAGCTGATGCTTTTTAAATCTCTCAAATCCTTACCATAGGTGGGCGATATGATCTTTCTCCCTCTTGAACTTAACCGCAATGTCATCTATATACACGTCAATGTTCTTACCAATTACGGCATGGAAAATCAAATTCATGGCCCTTTTGTACGTGGCATTTGCTTTAAACCAAAGGGTTTAATCACCCATTTAAAGGTTCCAATGGCTTCTAGACACTTGAAATAAGTTTTATGAATATCTTCTTTAGCTATTTGAATCTGGTTATAACCCATAAAGCAATCCCAAAATGTTAAAATTTCATGATTGGTCGTGGAATCAATCAACATGTCATTAATCGGCATTACATACATGTATTTACGCATGACGACATTCAAGTCCCTAAAATCTGCACATACTATAATTTTCATTATTTTTCACTACTAGGACTATCTTTGCCAGCCACTAGGTACACTTAGAAGGTTTAATGAATCCTACTTTCAGAAGTCTTTTTATTTCTTCTTTAACTTTTAGTTCTACATCTTTTGACATCCTCATTGGTGGTTATTGGTACAGATAAAATTTAGGCTTGATAGGAAGGCGGTGTTTAACTAAACTCCTACTCAACCAGGTATCCTTGTAATCCCATAAAAACAATCTTTAAACTCTTGTAATAGAGTCACAATTTCCCTTTTTTTTTGTTCTCCTCTTAGCAATCCGCTGATGTAAATCACTTTAAGGTTCTCCTTAGTATTCAAATTAATTTCTTCCAAGAGGTTCCTAGCTTGTAGTCTCACATCTTCCATCTTTGCTAGGGTAGACTCTAGTTCATGCCACTAGATGGAATCTTTCTAGACCTCCATCTCGTAAATCATCTATACCCCACATGAGTCAACTACATCCTAGGTCAATAAGTTGTCTCTAGCCTGCTACACTATTGCTTGTAGTATAGCAGCTGCAGCTACCGCCACATGTTTTTTCTCTTTGTCTGGTTCAATCATCTATCTCTTGAATAACAGGAGTTCTTGATGACTTAACTTAAGACACGATGAGTTGTTTGCTTCTCTTCTCAACTTTCTTGGTCAGCTTGGTCAATCATCTCTTGGAGAACCTAAGAGCATAGGCTTTCCAATCTTATCCATTCTTTCAAAGGTCAATGGTATAATATCTTTATAGTAATAGCATGCATCTGCCATGTGGACCTCATTTTTAAATGGATTGGTATCCGTCGCGACTGTCTCCACTTCATCTTTATTCCAAAGCAATATGCACTGATGGACTGAGGACGACACTCATAAACTAGCGTGAATCCAGTCTCTCCATAACAAAATCTTGTAGTTGGCCATAGAATTTATGACAAAGAATGTTTACAAACATGTTTTGGGACCCACCATAATGTCCAAAGGTACCACTCTCGGTGGCCTTGTGATATCACCAGCAACTGCGGATACTGTGAGATCGATGTAAATCATGTCATCCTCTTTCTTGCCCAGCACCAATAAGATCCTCAAGGGAATGACAATGATGGCTGACCCATTGTCTACCAGAACTCTATCCACTGGTTCGCCATTGACATGTGCTTTGACATACGATGGCTTAATGCGTTGGGTATCTTTAGGCTTGTCAAACGTCAACTTTGAGCTATCTGCCTTAAAGCTTGGCTTTGTACTCTCATCCCCGCATGCTTCATTGTGTTGCCCATGGTTTCATCAAGATCTTTGGAATTTTCTTCCCTCTCTGCATAGTTAGCCATTCTAAAAATAGCAAGAATAGTGATTGATGTCATACATGAGTATCTGATGGGTATTTTTCCAACATGGAAGATGGCTTTCACCATCTCTTCTGAGTCTTCTTTTTCACTTTCAGAGTCCCTGATGTAGGCTAAATATACCTATTAATCCAAGCAAAAATTGATTGCATTTTGGCCCTAAATGTGTTTTATTTGTACATAAATTTATTATCTTTTCATGTTTTATGTAGGGTGATTGAATTTCATGAATTTGGAGGAAAATGAGTGGAAAAAAGTTCAAAAGAGATGCAAGATGGAAATGCCTCTAGAAAGCATGATAAAGCATGAAGAAAATGATGGAAACAAGCAAAAAAGGTATGTCATGGCCGTGAACACTAACTCTCACGGTCGTGACACATCAAGTAAAGTGGCGGATTTCATCCAAAAAGTCATCACGGCCGTGAAGGAAGAAATGTCATGGTCATGACACCATCACGACCTCCCTCACGGCCGTGGCAAAGACAAAGGTTTGCGACACATTTTGGACAGAGATGTGTCATGGCCATGACACTCATTTTGTCATAGTTATGACACGCGTGGAAGACTCCAAAATTGTGGGACCAAAGGCGTCTTTAGGGGAATTTTAAGACAAAATTTGTAGGGTTTTGAGGTCATGTAAAGGGCTATAAATACTCCTTAAACTTTCTCTTTTAGGTATTCTTGGTGACTCCTAGAGTCATTGTCTTTGTCATTTCAATATTTAGATAGAGCTTTCTAGGATTTTGTGCAAGAACAAAAATAGGAGCTTGAAGGTTGAGAAACTTTTGAAGGCAACTTGAGGAGGATTCTTCAAATCAAATCTTCCTCTATTTCTTCACATTAGTATCTGAATATGATGTTTTATGTTTTCTTTAATTATGGTAGCTTAAATCTCTTGTTAGGACTTAGAGATGTAAGCTATTGATGAATATTTGTTTATTAATGAATAGGTATTGTGTTTTATGTTCACTATTTGAAGATTGATTAATGGGTCTTGTGATTTATGTTCTTAATTTGATGTTTGCCTATTGGAATTGATTTAACGGCTTGTTTTAATTGATTATTGTTGAGATTGATCACCTTGATGGTAGTTTAGATAATCCTAGTTGACGGATTGAAAAAGGCTAAGAGAGGTCAACTTGCATTAAACTTATGTAGTTTAATATAGAGATATACCTAGACCCATAAGGTGTTTGATGAAATTCTCCAATGGCTTAATGACCCTAGTTTAGCTAATTGAGGCTGAGAGGACCCTTTTACTAAATGTAGGTATGGCCTAAATGACATTGAGAAAGGCTTTAGACTAGCTTGGTAGAGAGAACATTCATTCCCAAAACCCCATTCATTAATAGAAAATAGGAGTCTTTAGTTGAAATCTCGATAGTCCTAACGCTTTAGTCATTAATTATTAATTGTCTTTATTACCAATTGCTTGCTTTATTTTACAAAATCTCAAAAATCTAATCATGATATTTATTGCTTTTATTTTAAGAATTGATCACATTTAGTACTCGTTCCCTTGGGTTCGATATCATT
>CAODLS010637968.1:0-13621 GCA_948243855.1 Flueggea neowawraea | reverse complement strand
CACTTCATCATCGTCATTCATGTTTAAGATATGTAAATATAATGACCTGAAAAAAGACAATAAATCTATGTGTAAATGATTATTAAAAAGTTATACAACAATAATTTTACAAAAACTAAAGGCAAATCACCAAACATATTTCTTTGATAATACCATGAAAAAGAAAATTGAATGAACACGCAAAGCATCAAGCTTTTTAACACACAATACATCGACACCACTCATATAAGTAAATTATGGATAGTTTCGTTGCCTTAAGCAAATATTAGCTTGATCTAAAGCATCGATACCTGAAAAATCACCTGTAATCTTCAAAAAGAAGAACAATAAGACAATTTAGGATCACGCAGCAACAAAATCAAGTTGCAAAACCAGAGCAAAAAAAACTTATACAAGTTGTCTCAACTTTATTGCATACGCATACATAGATTCGTTACAAACCCAGAAACAAAGCCGACAACTTTTGACCAATAAAGGTTCCTATAGAAGAAGAGAAGCTGGTTGACCAGAAGGAGGACCAAAATAATAATTCTGATTGTATAGTGTTTGTTGGTTATTGGTGATGGAGCGGCTGATTTTGGAGCTGTGATTTTGAATTGTGAAAGATTTTTTAGAAGTCTTGCATTAGAGTGAAAGAGAATTATGTAATTTTTTTATTTATATAAATTTAAAAAATATTATTTAAAATAGGTAAAAGTTATTGTTTATAATAATTTATGGTTTTATGAATATGAGTATACTTTTATCAATTTTTTAAAAGTTTTAATTAAATAGTCCTAACTTATCTAAACATTCAAATTTTTAAAGAGTCTTTAAAAGTCATAATCTAATATTTTATGACTTTTAAGTCTATAAAAATCATTAAAAGTCATAATTGAATACACTCCGTAAGATATATATATACTCTTCCCTTCTCTTTTCCTTCGTTAGTATTTATTATCATTCATTTTCTTTTCATTAATTACCCTTTCTTAACCCCATCCAAATAGAGTGTAATGATATATTGTTCACTATGCAACACAATCATCAGCATTTTAGTTAAGCACACAACCAAAGTAGCCAGATCATATGCCGCGACAAGGTGAGCCCAGTGGAAGGGCAACTAGCCTGGGTCCGAGTAGACTCGGGGTCAAGCGGCTTGGGGATCGGGAAACCGGGGTAGATTAGGGTAATATCCTCCAATCGTGGAGGTCCATATGTATTAAAAAAGTAGCCAGATCATATGCCAATTAGAAAAATGTAATAAAAAATTCAAAACAGTATGAATCATTAAAAATCCATGGAAAAAGTAACAAAAAATCAAGTTGCACTTATTCAGGTCCTTGGCAACAATGGCGCTGATTAAATTATCAAATTCTACGATAAATTCATTAAAAAAAGGCGAAATAAAAGTTCATATTTCATTGCCAGATATAAAGAAGTAGATCGCAGGCCAGTACATTCAGAATTAAAAACATTTAAGTAATTATTTCAAAACAGCTGCCCATTGCAGATATTAAAATACAAAACTATGAACTTATATCTTTCCAAAATCATGCGAAAATAGCAGCATTATGATTCAATGATCCTAATAAAACCTTAATAACCACCTTAACACAAAATAGATCGAAAATCTTGATCCAAAACACCCCCCATTATATTGACACAGCCAAAAAAGAAATGCAACTTTTTTAAAAAAAAATCAGAAAATAAGGGAGAAATAAAACCCGACCAAACAAACAAGGCTAAAACTTAAGCCTCAGCGAGTTGTACGGATCCGAAACATACACCAACACCATGTCAAAGCAACCGCCTTTATCACAAACCAGAATCAACTGGCCGAAAACAATAGCAACCCAGATGATATAATGCCAAGAACGTCAATACCCAGAATAGAGATTGAATCAAAAACCAACAAATTAGGTGATGAGGGCACATACCGAGTCAAGCAGTGAGTTCAATTTTTCGAGCAATGAGTCGCAGAAGAGAGTTTATAGCAAAACTGTATTGAACCAGAAATTTGTGTGTATTGAATTCTTACAAGGTCAGTTTTTTTTTACAATAAAAAATAATTTCATTCATTCAAAGTAGCAATACATCAATAGAAATATATATTCAAATCCGTTAAAAATCATAGCGGATGAAACAGTAAAAAAATTAACGACATACAGGTTAATAACATAATAAATCGGTTTAAAACCTACACAGTTGAAAATACTATAGTGATTGAAATACTTATGACTCTAGATCTGCAACATACTACGATCATAATTTGATTTGTAACTCTACCAAATTGAATGTATTTACTGTCTAAAATCTTGAATCATCCACAAAAGAATAAACTCTGCACCAAAGACAATAAAAACCAAACGTCGCAACAAGACGAAGAAATCACAACAATAAAAATAAACTAGATTTGTTTGGAAGACCCGTTTATTTGAGAAGAGACATTGATAAAAAGATGTGTTATGGGTGATTTAAGGCCAAAAATGACCAAAACCCGCCCCTTTTTACTAAAGAAAAATAGACGACAAAACAAAAGAGAAGAAATGTTGAGAGAAAAGAAGGAATCTAGAGTTTTTGTTACAAGTCAGTTTTAAAAAAAAAATTGTTAGAGTATCTCCAATACTCTCTTTAAATTAATATACTAAAATTTAGCAATATACCAAAACTTAGTTATATCACTCTTTATTTCTAAACATAAAGTAAAGTGAAGTTTACTAGCTATAAATAAATAGTCAAATGATTCTCTATTTTATATGTCATTAATAAAATTCATATATTTTATTTTCTCTTTGTTCACTCTTTCTTAAATATTTATTAATCTCCCTCTATAACCATTCATCTCTTTTAATTTCATTTGCCATTATATGATTTTAAATAATTATAGTCAAATATTTTTTTTCACTTTTTATATTTAAAAATATTAATTATACTCTCTATTTATACATTAACTATAAAAAAACTATTGGAGATGCTCTTACAAGAGAATGACCAATATATTCTTTATTGTGGTTTTCTATAAAATTATATTTAATTCAATTTTGTTCTACTATTAATTTTAAAATTTGAATCCGATTTATTTTTTCTTCTCAATAATTAATATTTAATTATCAAATCAAAGAAAAAGAGAGAGGAATGAATATTAGTTCTACATAAATATGGAAGCAATATTTACTCCTCTCTCTATTTTTTGAATTTGACAATAAAATATTAGTGAAATATTCAAATATATTTTATCTATATAAGTTTTAAGACAAATTTAAACAACAATGAGATAAAATATATTAAATATATTGATTTAAAGGACCAAATTTATGAAGTCTGTTGGGAATACTCTAAAGTCGGTTTATAAATATATAAATTTAGTTTGCTTTTCCCGGGATAGAAAGTATTTGTGATATTCCCATTTTTTTTGGGGTGAGGTCGTTGGAGAGTTCTACAGAATCTGCAATTGCACAGAAAAGGGCCACATGAGAGAAGTATGGTTTGATTCAACATGATTATCGCAATATTTTAATTACAATATTTGTTTTGTAATACATTAATTTTTGTAGGCCTTAACCACTTTGTATAGTCTTTAAATGAAAATTTTAATGATTACATTTATTTAATTATAGTGTCATACTCTCATATCGCTTACAAATTAAGACAAACGATCGCTTATAAACACTTTCATCTTTCAAACTACTGAGGCATTTTTTCAGGATAAAATTGTGAAAGCTCAGAGCGAATAATTTCTTAGAGGATGGACTAACGCACGATCGTCGAAAGATATTATCCATAACAAATTTATTTAACTTTGCATGGATAGCTGAGTGGTTAAGGTTGGGAGGGAGCATTTTCTAAAGACATTTAATCCTTATTTTAGGAGTAAATTTTGGAGCTCCTAGTTCACTTTTTCAATTTGCTCTAGCGGCTAAGTCTACGATAACGAGGTTAATTTCCGCCAAACTTAGTTGTGATTTTTCAAACATTCTATAATAGAGGAAGACTTACACGGGGAAGTCCAATGAGATAAGTTACTATTGGTCATTCCACTCCTCTCTTTTTTTCACAATCCAAAAAAGAAATCATTGAATTTTATAATTTTTTTTAATTACTCCTTATAACTTTCCAAGTAAAAGAGCAAGATATTAATATTTGTTAAACTCCACAACCGAATTAAATAGAGGCTATAATTAGTAGAATGAAGAACAAATTAGTGTATATATTTTATGTCATCACCTTGTTAGATCAATTGGAATTAATCGTTTTATTAAAAAAAATGTAAAGAGTATAAAAGCTTTTGATCTCACATTCAAGTGAAGAATCTAAGTCAATGCCTAAATATGACTTTCCCAGTACTCTAAACATATTATTCTTTGGCAAGCGTAGGAACCCCGGCAAAAAAGCAGCTGAATTTGGTCTAGAAAGTTAATGAATTGCCATGATGTAATTTATTATTTATTTGATTTGATTAATTATTCTAATCAGGTTTTACTTTCCTCGGAATTTCTATGTCAACATAATCAGCATATTGATAGTTGTGGTAAACTTTTCATATTTATTCTTTCTAATTTATATTATCATGATTTCATTAGTTTATATCATAAAAATAAAATATATAGAGGTATTGAAGGCAAATGTAATTGACTTGTCATTAAACAATAAGATTTAGTTTAGCACAGCTCATGATAAATTCTATTTCTATCCCATAAATCACTATCTTAAAAGTAGTTAAATGTTGATTTCAAAAAAAAAAGTAGTTAGATGTTTGACAAAATATAATTTAAAAATAACTTTTATAATTAAAAACAGTTTAAAAAATCTATTTTTTCTAAAATTATACCTTTAATCGCTGATTTTTAACAATTTTTAAAAGAAAAATTTAACATTTTAGGTCTAAAGAAATACATATATAAAATTTTTTTATGTCAAATCACTTATCAAATGGGCCCTATAATGTGGAAATTGGTTGGCCAGCACCTTCGACAGTTGGACCTGTCGCAAAAGTCGCTATAAAAGCTGGACTGAGAGTAATCACAACCAGTCATTAATCAATCACTCAAAAAATTTTCTTTAAAAAAATAACATTTTGTCAATTATTTGTCTGTCCCAAAACTTATGTCCTTTCCCAAGCTATAAACAGGGTTGGAAAGTGTCATACAGTTTGAGTCTTGGAGTCCAACATGTACAACAATATTTTTTATCTATTTTCTCAAAATACAATATTTATTTTATTATTTATTTTAAATTTTAAACATAATTTTTTTAAAATTTAATTTATTTTTTAATATTTTATTAATAAAATAATTAATAATTTTAATAAATTTACAGTTCTTTATTAAATTTAAAAAATTATTATTCACTTTTTAATACTATTTATATACTTTATTAATAAAATATTTATTTTTTTAATATTTTTTCTTTTTAATATACAAATTTTTAAAAAAAATTAATACAAAAATAAAAATAATATATTTTAACTCTCAAAATAAAAAGTAAATTATACATGCTCTTAATTGTGAACAAAAAAGTCCTCTAAGAAATGACATTGAAAAGAACATTATTGCTTTATTCTCAATTTGGAATGTATAAATTGTTGGTAAGGTACAAATTCTATGTCAAAACAAAAGGGTAAGTCCCGAAACTACAAGGAAATGAAATGCTTTTTTTTTTGGACGGCCTCAACTCGCCCATTGGGAGGAGGCTAGAAATGCACGCATGTGGATGCCACGGCTCGACCTTAGAACGTCTTGCGTCACAAAGGAAAGCTCACCACTGGGCCATTTGGTGCCACGCGGAAATGAAATGCTTTTTTGAAATCTTTGGTTTGGTCCACGAATTTTGAGAGGATATATAATATATGTTTAGTTGAGAAAATAATTTTATGTTTTTGTTTTGTTTTGTATTTTATTTTTATTTTTTAAATTTTAAAAATATTTAAAAAATGCTTACTAATTAAAAATTTATTTAGAACAATTTTTTTATTTTTTTATTTATGTTTTCAAGTTTCTAAAAAATAATGGAAATTTTTCAAAACTAAACAGGTCCATAGCTTTTCATTGAGTGGAAAAAAACTCTTGCTTTTCCAAAAGTGTTTTTTTTTTTCATTTCACTATTGCTAAAAACTGAAATAATCGAAATTTTAATTCTTTAATATTAAAAGCGAATTCATTAACAATAAATCATAAGTTGTTTATGCCTTTATGGTACATGATACACATAGTTTTAGAAAAAAAAATGTCCATGATGGATTATAGATGGAATCCATATTTAACTAGATATAGATACTTAGTATGAGAGTAATCCTCATAACACAATAGTTTAATATGGGTTTATCTATATTTTTCTATCATATATAATCAGTGGTTAAAATAGAAATCCAAGCACAATTAAAGAGAGATTTCACCCACCAACAACAAAGTGGTTTTTTACAATTATTTCACCTAAAAAAGCATATCCGTGAATTGAGAAAAGAAAATATTCATAAGTAAGTTTCGACCTCGACTCTTAGTTAATATGAGAATTATGACACAATAATAATGCTCAATCTATATTAAAGGTTTTAAAATATCATAGGCTCACAGTGGGCCCCATTACATATTTATTTTATGTTCTTCATACTAGTTGTAAGGGACCATATTTTTTGATGATTTCTAGATCTACTTTACTGAGGTATTGTTTGCACCGAATTCTAAACCTATATAGTTTTGTCCTTAAAATGTGTCTCAGGTGATTTTGAGAAAAATGTATTTATAAACGAGCATTGATCTCAATTTCTAATCATATGAGAATCATTGCACAACATAAATATTTTTTAAAGGTTTGTTTATAAACTGTAAAATTTAATAGATAAGAGGGTTTTGAATAGTATTAAAATTAAAGAAAATTATACAACTTAAAAAAATCCTACTTTTCCTCCCAAACGTGCTTAATGTAAAAGTTATATGTTGAAAACATGTCTAATATTGCTCCCAAAACAAGCCCTAAGTAAATACGCCCTACAACAATTTTACTAGGGATTGAAATTTTGTTTCAAGGTCAAGCTCTTTGTAGGCAAATTAATTACATGTTACTTGGCAATTGTGAGAGAAAAGTTATGAGAATTTTCTAGGCTCCAATACAACACGCTATGCACGAAATGAAGTTGACAAATCAATGTGAACATTATTGGGAAAAAAAAAATCAATGTGAACGTAATTATATCCCACGAACACCTTTGTTGCTCCTTTTCCTTTGTACTAGAATTTGTCAACTGCCACATCGCCTTGCAATTGATAAAGAAATGCTCCTTTTCCTTTGTTGTTCGACCACTTTAAGAATTCTATTGGTCGATTTCTTATCAATTAGGCAATAAAATCTGAATCCAATAATTGTTGTCAGACTTGTAAAAAGACTGTTAACAGTAACAGAGGACTAAATAGTGAAAACAAAAATCATTCCCATTTGTTAACGCCAAAAAAAAAAGAAGTTTCCTTCATCTCTTTGTATTGCACTTTAATGAATCTTTTGTTAACTATAGCATATAACATATTTTATAAAATATATAATATAAATATTTTATTAAAAATATTTTATTTTTTATTATTAATTATTATAAAAAATTATATATTATATATTATATATTGTAGTGACAAACAAATTCTCAAATTTTAGAGGTTAAGTAAGTATAAGATAAAAAAATTTAAAAAAAAAGTTAAGTAAAAAGGAGAGTGATTACTGGTTATACTATTCTATCAATACAGTTGCAGTCTCGCATATGTAAAGTGGAAGTGGGCATGGAACTCACAAGTGCCACAAAGAGTTCGGACCTTCTTATGGCTTCTTATGAGGAAGGCGTTGCTAACCAACAAGAGAAGAGTTTGGTGTCAAATAGCTACTGGCCCTAACTGTGATATTTGTTTGGGGATTGAGGAGACGTGGCATCATGTAATTCGGGATTGTTTTGAAGCCAGAATGACTTGGAACGAGCTTCTGAGTAAGCAGATGTCTGATGATTTTTTGTCCAAGGAGGCTGATGTATGGCTTCTCGAAAACCTTGCAAATAAGAGCCCCACGACGGATGGTACACCTTGGAATGTACGGTTTGGTGTAGCTTGTTGGCTAATGTGGAAATGGATAAATGAGAGAATCTTCTATATTAGAATCCCTTACAGAAGGTGTGGCTATATTCGGGCCATATTAAAGGAGTATTTCAGAGTCCTCAATGTATTACCAGCAACACAAAACCAACAAGGAGGAAAGAAATGGGTAAGCTGGCGTCCTCCTACTAATGGAACATTAAAATTGAACACAGATGAGGCGCTCTCTAAGGATAGGATTACTGCTTCTGCTGGAGGTGTGATCAGAAATGGGAATGGCGAATGGATCAGTAGGTTTGTAATGAACCCCGACATCTGCTCAGTGGTTAAAGTTGAACTTATGGCTATCGATGATGGACCGAAGGTATGCTGGGATAGGGGTTGGAGAGACATCTTTGTTGAGTCAAACAACATATTGGCCATACAATTGATTAATAAAGATCACACTCCAACCAATAACAGTTGGGCAATTGTGAAAGCAATCAAGGCTTTCCTTCAGAGAAATTGGAAGATTTCAATTTCCCACACATACATGGAGGGAAATCAGGTGGCGGACATATTATCTAAGTTAGGGAGAGAATTCCTGATTGGCTGTCATGTTCTCAATAATGCTCCAAGTAGTGTTATTCAATCAGTTCATAGTGATGCTAACAGCGTCTCCTATGAGAGAATTTATAATAAGCTATGAATTTTATTTTTTTGATAAGATTAATAAAAGTTTTGTCGACACTTCTTATTCTGGGGCTTACCTAGCAGGGTTAGGAATAAGATGTGCTATTTGTCTGGAAGGTTAGTATAGCTAAATTATCGGATAAATGGGTGGCCCTTTCCAGTAAAATACAGTCGCAATCGCAATTTTTAAAAAATTGATGATATATAAATGTATAGTAAAGGACGTCCAAGTTTAATGTATCTTTATTACTGAAGTTTTTCAATTTGCCCCAATTTACCTATAAACACCCCATCTTTCTCAGTGTTCCATTTGTTTCTCAAAAATCAGACTTCAGACTAATAGATTTAAGCATCAGAGGCATTCAGAACTCTCAACTAACAACCAAGAAACTTATTAAAAAGAACAAAAATCAAAGTTCAGAATTATGGAACCTCTTGAAGTTTGGAGATGTCTTCTGTGAAAAAAAAAAAAGACGTTTATTCTTTATCTTTCTATTTTAACAAAAAAATCAATTAAATGAACAAGTGTTATATTTTTTCTACGGAAAAGAAGCAAAGAAGAAACTTGAAAATGAAAATTAAAAGTAGAAGAACGAATCTTATAATAATTCTGGTCTGTTTTAGTAAATTTAAATTGTGTTGACCTCATATATACATCTAATATGTTTCGATAATGAGAAATAATGATAAATAATAATTAAGTGGCATTGGATTTAATTGCATGTTTGGGATAAGTTAAAGTTGTTGATTAGATTTAAATAATTCATGAGCATAGTGCAATTATTTAAATGAAAGATGAGTTTGATGATTATCGATATTTGGTGCATTTATATGTGTTAGAATCAAGGTGTTTACTCAACTTTTGATGACCACAAAATAAATAGGAAATTAAAAAAATATTTAAAATTAAATTAGTCAAAGAAAATGAATTTGAGCTAAATTAGCATTCATAATACATTTTGATAGTGGTATGACAATGTAAGGTTTGAAAAAGTGTTCTATCAAAAGTGAAAATTCTCAAGAGAAATCCAACAAAAACAAATTTGGGTCGAGAATCTTGGTGAAAATTTCGATTAACAGTTATGTTAAGAAATGCAGCGTAAAATGTATTAGGGTTAAAAGTTCTATCGAAACTTCTATCAAAAGAACAGCTAATTCTGACTGTTGTAATAACGCTGACAATTTCAATTCCAAAGACAATAATGGTTATAAAACCTTTTTCTAATGACTCCAAATCTTTTACAAAGGTCTTTTAGACATTTTGGCTATAAGTAAGCCACAAGAAACTCAAGAAAAGTACAAGAATTGAGCTCCATTTGCTTACACAATTCTAGAGTCAATTTTGTTATTTTATTTAGTTTGAAACAGTTTCTTTTAGAGAGCTTAGATTTGAAAATATTTTTGAAAGAGTGTTTCATACACATTCTTGTAACATTATTGAGTTATTGTAAGATCTCCTAATACCTATAAAGTTAGGAATTTATAAAGGTTTACAAATACCCATGAAACTTGAAGTGCAGGAGGGTGTTTGACCTTTATAAATAAGTTGGTGTACTATTTTCATGGAAGAAGATGGTGAAAAAAACTCTAAGTTAATACTTGCACCGTCGATGTAGGCTTGGTTAAACCAATTCACTATAAATATTGGCCTTGATTATCTGTTTCTTTTTTCTTATCTCTTTACTTTATATTATCATATTGCATTGTCCATCTAATTAATTTGTACCTCTTACTTTTGGAAAAAAAAAAATTGTAAAGAAAATCAATTCGCCTCTCTCTTAGTTTGCTATTTGGCCAACAAATTGCATTTTATTATCTATGCATATTGTAATTTTAGAAGAATGACTTATTTCTTTTTTTTTTCACTGCATAATCTATTAATTTTATTAATGGACAGTGTATATCCGCAGTCCGGTATTCATCTTCATCAAACACTAACGTGGTCTGAACAGAACCTTGACTAGTTGAAGACCATTTGACAAAAAGGTTGATACATTCAATTGAATAACATAGAAATTTAGTTCCCAACAATCAGTCGGATTGATTACCGTATGTTCAACAAAATATCTTTTCCTTCTCTTAAAAAAAAATACTTTCCTTTTCAATAAATTCTGCTTCAGTTAATTCCCAAATGATAAATTTCAAAAGGAGAACAAATTTTCATCAAATAAAAACGAATAAAAGATAAGTAATGCTTCAGCAAATTTCCAGTTCTTACACAATTGTATCTGTGTTCTTTTTAATCTTTCAATTTTTGACACAAACAAACAAATGATGCAAGTTTATAATAACTAGTAATAACAGGTTGAAGGCCAGTTTTGCCGACTCTCACGTGTTGACAAATCTTCAGTTCTCCTGATTTCACCATTAATAAAGCTCTCGGAGTTGGTTATATTACCTATTTTCTCCATGGAATCAGAGAACTGCTGGAAAAAAGCAAGTGGATCATGAGCACACTCCTTGTCTAGTTCTGTTGTCTGAATCCCAAATACACTTGAGCACAGTTCCTGGTCTGAATTCAACAGTCCTTCCCCTCTCAGTAGCAGCTGATTGTAGGAGTTGTCGAAAAGGTTCGGTGTGACATAGTCCATCCTGCAATGGCAGGGCACGTTGGTCACAAGTTTTTGAGGTATGTTTCTGAGATTGGAGTTCTTTATGTAGTTGCTTCAAAGTCTCCATAGATTCTTGCTCGATAATTCGCCACGCCTATGGTATGTGCTCCTGCTCATTATACACTACATAAAATGTAAGTTCTGAGTTAATTCTCAATTTTCAAGTTCCTTGATTCATTGTGTCATATGTATTCAAGAACTTACCTGAAAGAGCTACCATATCTGTCACTGAAAGGCCTTACTAAAGAAATTTGGAAATGATAGATAAGAGGCCGTCATTAGCAGTTGGAGCATTTGCTGTTGCAAACTCATAACTTGCAGTCTTAGAATCTTTCCTTCCTACCGGAACTTCCCAATAAGTCCACCAACCTGTATTCGTTTCCCAATATGAAATCCTAGTCAAGCGGAGACGTAACTCTTACGTAAAAGGCTGGCAACTGTAAATATCAACTAATGTTTTAGTACCATAATAAAGGCATCATTAGGGATGGGCATTTTAGTCCAGTGCGAGGGTTGACCCGAGCCCGGACCTAAAAAATAAGGGCCTGTTTTGGGCTTCAAAATTGGCCCGCATCAAATTATGGGTCGGGCCTGAGTTTTCTTAAAATTGGCCCGGATGGGGCCGACCCGGAATACAACAGGTAATGTCGTTCCTACCCTCCCCCAATCCAATGTCGTTTTGCGTTCAACCTAAGATCAAGCCCTAGCACCCACCTAACATTCCCTCCATCCTCTCACTGACCCTCTCCGCCTCTCTCAATCTCTCGAGTCTCGCTCGCCATTCCCTCCCTTAATCGACACTCCCTACCCAATCTCTCGTCCTACTGCTCTCTCTGTCTGTCAATCACTCTCTGGTCTCTTCGCCACACACCTGACGCCACTCAATCTCGAGTTCGACTCCACAGCCGACGCCGCCGCGACACAACGTTACAGCTCTCTCTTTCGGCAGTGGACAACTCCGCCTCCCACCGTCGCCCATCTCTGCCACAAAACAAATACCAGAATCTTGTTAGAGTCCCCTACGACGTCGCCATTCCCGCCACCATAACAGGTAACATCTCCGCCAACAATCTTGTTAGAGTTTTCGAAATTGTTTGAATTAGGATTAATCTTTCTTTATGGATATGATGGTGTGGATGGAGAGATGGGGCTTGGTGTTGGGAAAGTAAATTTCTTTCAAGTTAATTTTGGTTGTTAAGTTGTAGACGAAATAGGTGTATGAGTTTTGTGTGTCATGTTTTATCTGGCTATTTAGATTTTAGAGGGTGATGAGAGATCTAATCTTGTTGGCTAGTGTTCTTGATGCTTACATGAGATATAGATGTGAAGATGAAACTTCTCTTATTCTTGAGTCGTGCAAAAACTATTTCTGTGGTTGTTGATTTGTATAATCAATTTGCGGTGAAAAGCAGAAAGATGTTTGCAATTTGTTTAGATTTTGGTTGTGCAATAGTGAGTTTTAATTTTGTGTCGAGTTTTTAATTTTGGGTTGTGGTTGTGATCTAAAAAATGATGAGTGATATGGTGTTGAATTAAGTGAACTAATAGAACTTTGTTGGTATTGATTTTTCAGGTGATGATGACTCTGCTTGTGTCTCAAAGCTCTGCCTTAATCTTCTAAGCAATATGTGTGGGGAGGAATTGTGCAGTAAGAAAAACTACCAAGCGCTTGAATACTGAAACAGATAGGGTACCAAAATTAGCTTCCCAAATTGGTACTCTGGCCCGTCCCGGCATTTTTGAATGGGCGTGCTTTGGCTGGGCTGTCAGCCCGGTCCACCGGCCCCGGCCCAGTTGATTGGGCTGCAAAAACCTCCTCTAGCCCCGGACCGACCCGGCCTTATGCCCAGCCCTAGGCAAAATGTATAATTTTTTCATTGCGGGCGATGTCCAATATTTAGTTTCTCTAAGGTGTAACCATAAGTTTCAAAAACTCCATTAGTTCTGCTCTTCCAAATCTTGGGTCATTTGGCACCTTTGGACCGAATCACTCGATGATAACTGATTTTATCGGCCGAGTATTTATCACCCTTATAGATCCGAAAAGTGTCAGTACCTCCAACTTTTTGAGATCAGCTGCCTCAATTTTGATATTCTCAATGAGACGACAGCCTAGAAACTCTCAAAATTCTTGGTAGGAACAAATACCAAATGATAGAAACAACCTGCTCTAACTCGACAGTTGCCTAGAAATAGAAAGAAAAGACAGGAGTGAATAAGGAAGAAGAGGAGTTGGTTTAAAATGGGTTCCCCAGTAGCATCAGTGCAAATCATAGCTTTGTTCATATTTTC
>CAODLS010637901.1:0-28124 GCA_948243855.1 Flueggea neowawraea | reverse complement strand
CAATCAAAGTAATCAAGGGTCCCATAATCAAATTCTTTTTCTTGGTTTTCAACTGGGTGACAATATACTTCAATTGAGTTAAAAGCATATGCCCTATATTCTCCCGAATATTATATTCAGCACACCAAATGAAAAACAGTTCAATCTTAGAAAAAACGTTATTGTTATCTTGGTGTCCTAAAAAAATAAAAGCCCAAAATTGCTGAAAAAGTCTATGAACTGGATCACACAGTGTGTTAGCTTTTGAAAAGCGAGGGTTGTAAGGGGTCGGGTCAAAAGAGATTTGGGCATAAAACTCAAAAGCATTAAACTCATTAGGATAATCAACCAAGTCATTCAAATATGCATTAGAAGCAACATGAGCATCATTAATAAGTCCTAAGACAAGATTAAAATCTGTCACACATATAGATATATGCTCACCACAAAGTTGAAACTTAACCGCATCTCAGTACGAACAGTAGAATCAGCCTTCATATTAAATTCAAAAGTTGAATAAAATTCTAAAACAAGCTCAGAATATGTAGGCAAATCAGTCGTGAGAAAAACAATCAAGTTAATAGAACAAACCAAGTCAATAAATTGATCAGAAACATTGAGGCGTATAAGAGCAACATGATCAATCACCCTAACAAGAACAATAGTCATAGTACGTACTCAAGACAACATGTCACGATGAGACTTATAGGTGAACTTGTAGAAATTGTTGTTTAGGTTATTTCTGCGGACATGCCTTCCCTGTTTGTGGCACGATTTGTTCTACTTTGAGGCAGGTGCATCCAGATCAGTATCCGAGTGTGGTTGTGGTACCTCATGCAGAGTACGAGAACGACGTGACGCTTCAGCCCGTGATGCTTCTTGTGGCTTAGCAATGGGTGGAGCCAACTGGTTGTCATGGACGAAGGAGCTATCAACGTGGACCACATCTAGATCGGTCTCGATTTCAGAGGATGACGAAGAAGGTGATGCCATCGGAGTAAGAAGACAATTTTAAAGCTTTGAAGAGCGACGACTA
The DNA here is from genome assembly GCA_948243855.1 of Flueggea neowawraea. Classification (NCBI taxonomy): domain Eukaryota; kingdom Viridiplantae; phylum Streptophyta; class Magnoliopsida; order Malpighiales; family Phyllanthaceae; genus Flueggea; species Flueggea neowawraea. The sequence continues at coordinate 27,109 of CAODLS010637901.1, read as the reverse complement.
AAAGCAATACGAGCTGTGCTTGATGGAGATCAACAGTGGCGAGAAGAGTCAGTGGCATGGCCAGGTGGAGCGGGGACAGAAGGCGCTGACGGATGTGGTTCTGGTGGTGGTCCACAGCGCCAAAGAGCTTGCTCTTTGGTGATGGGCATGGTGAAGGATTAAAGGTGATGAAAATTGATAGGGTTTGGTGTGGGTCTATGTTGTCATGGAATAGGGGAATAAGAAGAAGAAAATTTTAGATTTTTGATGATTGCAGTGGTCCCAAATTTATGAGTAGGGCTGTGAAAATTCGGAGCAAATGACCCATACACCTATGTTTTCGTTTATGTCCCTAGTTCCTTGTAAAAACGACACCGTATGGGAGGGGCACTCTGGTCTTTAGGCAAAAACGACGTCATTCAGGTAAGTGGGCGGCCTTCTTGATGCGCTACGTGTTGCTTGGAACAACAACGTTTCATCAAAAATTTTTTGAACAAAACGCCGCCGTTTTAGGAGGGTATCTGCGTTTAGCCCAACACACGTGTGTCCCTTTCTTTTGCTCATTTCTTCCCCTGTATGCTCCCCCCACTTGATTTTGCAACCCAAATACTAATTTTTTATTACATGTACTTCAAAACAAACCATGCTCCAATACAAATGCTATTAAATCCTCAAAAAATTCAATTCAAAACATGAAGGCACACACAAAATTTTCAACTAGAACAAACAATCAATAAAGTAATTCGAACAATAAAAAACAAAGAAAAATCATAAAAACCTCGGGTTGCCCTCCCAAGAAGCGCTTCTTTTATATCGTCTTAGCTGGACTTAGCTACGTTCAGTTGTAATGGGGTTCACAAACATAATTGACCTCAACTGAACGCGGCACAAATCCTTCATAAAATGGTTTCAAGCGTTGCCCATTAACCTTGACAATCTTACCAGTTTCAATGCTTTGAATGTCAACGACACTATGAGAATAAACATGAACAGCTACAAAGGGACCAATCCATTTCGAACGAAGCTTTCCTGCAAAAAGATTCAAAGTGAAATCAAATAGTAATACCTTTTGACCCACCTTGAGTCATTTATGGATGAGTTGGCCATCATGGAAAGCTTTGGACTTGGCTTTGTAAATTGCTTCATTCTCATATGCTTGATGCTGAATTTCTTCAAGCTCTTTGAGTTGTAATTTTCGCTACTGCTCGACTTTATCATAATTCGTGTTGCACTCTTTCACAGCCCAATACGCCCTGTGTTCAATCTCAACATAAAGGTGACATGATTTACCATACACAAGGCGATAAGGACATACCTAAAGGAGTTTTATAGGCTGTTCTGTGAGCCCAAAGTTCATCATCAAGGCGCATACTCCATTCCTTACGGTTTGGGTTAACTGTTTGGGTTAACCGTCTTCTCAAGAATACCTTTGATGATCCGATTAGACACTTCAGCTTGCCCATTGGTTTGTGGGTGGTAAGCGGTGGACACTCGATGGGTAACACCATATTTCTTGAATACTCCTTCCACCACTTGATTACAAAAATGTGTTCCATGATCACTAATGATAGCTTTTGGCGTACCAAATCTGGCAAAAATGTTAGCTCTGAAGAAATCTACAACAACGCAAGCATCATTAGTTTGGGTAGCTTTTGCTTCTACCCATTTCGAGACATAATCAACAGCAAGTATAATGTATTAATTGTCAAAAAAAGATGGAAACAAACCATAAAATAAAAACCCCAAATATCAAATATTTCGCAAACAAGAATAGGTGTTTGAGGCATTTCATGTCGTTGGTTTATGTTTCCAACTTGTTGGCAATGATCACAAGATTTACAAAATGCATATGAATCCTTAAAAAATTCTGGCCAATACAAACCTGATTCAAGCACTTTCCTTGTTGCTTGATTGTGTCCAAAATGACCACCACAAGCTGAAGAATGACATAATTGCAATATTGAAGGAATTTCAGATTTAGGCACACACCTGCAAATGATTTGATCCTAGCACATCTTCCAAATGTATGGATCATCCCAAATATAATATTTGGCTTCACTTTTCAGCTTAATCTTCTGAGATCTGCTATAGCCTTCGAAAAAACCATGGTTAGTTAAATAATTAACAATATCAACATACCAGGGGTTTCGGCATGGCCATGCTGAATTGCTCATCGCGTACAACTGTTCATTTGGAAATTCGGCAGAGATGGCAATTTGCGACTCTGGAATGTTAGGGAGCCTATTGAGATGGTCAGTCACTAAATTTTCATCCCCTTTCTTATCTCTAACTTCAATATCAAATTCCTGTAACAACAAAACCCATCGAATTAGTTGTGGTTTAGCATCATTTTTGTTCATTAAATGTCTAAAAGCAGCTGATCTGAATAAACCACAACTTTTGTGCTCAATAAATATGATTTAAATTTTTCCAAGGCAAACACAACAACAAGCATCTCCTTTTCTGTGGTTGAATAATTCGACTGAGCTGGATCCAAATTCTTGGACACATAGTATATCACGTGTGGATCTCGTCCAATTTTCTGACCAAGAACTGCACCTACGGCATGGTTAGATGCATCACACATCAGTTCGAAAGGAAGATTCCAATCTAGAGCTTGCAAGATTGGAGCAGATATGAGCTTTTCTTTCAAAACATCAAAAGCCACTTTGCAAGCATCATTGAACTCGAATACTGCATCTTTCTTCAACAACTCACATAATGGATGTGCAATCTTCGAGAAGTCTTTAATGAACCTCTTATAAAAACCTGCATGACTAAGAAAAGAACGAACTTCGCTCACAGTTGTGGGATAAGACAATGACTTGATAATATAAACCTTAGCTCTATCAACCTCTATGCCCCTTGCCGAAACTACATAACCCAAAATAATTCCCTAATCAACCATGAAATGATATTTTTCATAATTAAGCACCAAATTCGTTTCGATACAACGCTTCAAAACTTTATTCAAATTTTCTAGACAAGATGTGAAATAATTTCCATACATAGTAAAATTATCCATAAAAACCTCAATGAAATTATCCACATAGTCAGAAAATATATTTACCATGCATCTCTGAAACATAGCTGGTACGTTGCAAAGACCAAATGGCATACATCTATAAGCAAAGGTGCCAAAGGGACATGTGAATGTCATTTTCTCTTGGTCTTCTAGGGCGAAAGAAATTTGATGGAAACCTGAATAACCATCCAAACAACAGTAGTGAGTTTGACCATCCATTCTAACATTTGATAAATAAAAGGAAGTGGAAAATGATCTTTTCATGTAACAGTGTTCAACTTCCTGTAATCTATACAAACACGCCAACCATTGGGAATTCGAGTTGGAACCAACTCACCTTGTTCATTTTCAACAACAGTAATGCCAGTTTTCTTAGAAACTACCTGTGTTGGACTTACTCACTTACTGTCAAAAATTGCATAGATTACACCTGCATCAAGGAGCTTTAAAATTTCCTTTTTCATAACCTCCATCATGGGCAGATTGTGACGCCTTTGTGGTTGCCTGCATGGTTTACAGTCATCTTCCAATAATATTCTATGCATGCAAATAGAATGACTCAAACCTTTTATATCAGTAATGGTCCAACCAATTGCTTCTTTGTTGTCTCTGAGAATTCGAAATAACTTATCTTCCTTCTGCAGTGTGAGCTTATTAGAAATAATAACAGGAAATGTGTTCAACTCACCTAGGAAAACATATTTCAAATGCTTATGCAATACTTTTTACTCAAGTTTAGGCGGCTTGACAATGGAGGGAACGAGCTTGTTTTCTGAAGCAGCAACTGACAAACATTTCATCTCAACAGAATGTGCAGACATAGCTTGCAAATCGACTAAGACATGGTTCAAGGCCGACGAAAACACCCAGGATTCACTCAGTTCGGCCAAGTCTTTTTCTGTAATGCCTCCAGTTAAAACAACCTGCAAAGAATCATTAGAATGCAATTCCAAAAATTTTTATGCCAATGGGTCAGAAGAATCAATAGCAAGAACATAAGAAAAATCATTCGGATATTTCATTGCATCGTTAATGCTAAACTTGATCCTAACACCATTAAATTCCATAGACAGTCCTTTCGTGTACATCTATTTTCGTTCTTGTTGTCTTGAGGAAGGGTCTTCCTAAAAGCAACAATCTCGAACTAGAGGTTCCATCATCTTCCATATTTAGGACATAAAATTTTGCAGAAAAAATTAGATTGTTCACCTGCACCAAAACATCTTCCAGAACACCTTCAGGAAAAACACTAAAATGATCAATCAAAGTCAATACAACACCATTTTGCTTCAAAGGACCAATATTTAATGTGGAATAAACATATAAAGGTATTAATTTAATTGAAGCACCAAGATCACACATAGCCTTTTCAATTCCTACATTACCTATCTTACAGGGTGTAGTGAACATACTTAGGTCTTTTTTCTTGACAGACATATTTTTTTGAAGCACCGCTGAGATCGTCTCACCCATATGTATTCTTTCATTCCCCTTTAGCTTGTTCATACCCGTGCATAATTCTTTCAGAAACTTACAGTATCTAGGCACTTGTTTGATTGCAGTGAGCAGAGGAATGTTAATCTTAATCTTCTTTAGTATTTTCAATACTTATTGATCATCTAAAGCCTTCTTCTTCTTCATTAATCTGTGTGGAAAAGGCGACCTTTCAAGATTCCCCACTACTGGAACGTTTCTGAAATTTTTGAATTTTTTTGTTCTGTCGCAGTGGCTTCAGTATGGTCATGTTGAAGTGATGTCGCGTATGAACTGGAAACTTCTTTTCCACTTCGAAGGGCAATTGCACTAGCATTCTGCCTTGGGTTAAATTCAGGTTGAGAAGACAATTTTCCTTTATTTTCAAGCTTGTTAACAGAAGTGGTTAACTTGCTAATTTGATCCTTCAACTCTGAAATACTCGAGTCTGTGGAAAACGCCAACTACTTCACAATTTCTTCCAATGATTGAATCATATCATTCCTTTGGGTCGAATTGTTGAAGTTGTTCCCATTATTTTCATACCTCAGATTTGGATAATTCCTCTTTCCCGAATTATATGTATTAAAATAAGGGTCATATTTCTTCCAAGTATTCTAAATGTATCCTCCTAAAGCGTTAACATCAGCAACTTCATCCTCTTGCAAAGGTGGACACGCATAAGTCGGATGTTCTTGCACTCCACATATTCCACACACTTGTGCCTTAAACTTCTAAGCCAATTTCTCTTATCCTATAGCCAGTTTATTCACCACTGTTATAGTTTGTTGCAACATAAAAGACATGTCATCAAACTTTGAATCAAAAGTATAAGGTTTAAGGCTTACCTCATTGACACGCCTAGTAGAGGATTCAGCTTTGGAATTGAATTGCTATGAATTTGCAGCCATAACTGAAATTAATTCTCGAATTTCCCTAGGTGTCTTAATGATTATTGCCCCACCACTTGCTTCATCTAGCATCCTGTGTTCCAAAGGAAGAAGACCATCATAAAAATATTGAATTAAAAGTTGGTCAGAAATACCATGTTTTGGGCAACTTGCACAAAGTCTCTTGAATCTTTCTCAGTACTCATATAAAGTTTCAGTATCTTTCTGTCTAATACTTCATATCTCTCTTCTCAGATTGGCAGCCCTTAAGGCTAGGAAGAACCTTTCCAAGAAAAATTGAACCATTTCTGCCCATGTCTCAACTAAACCCGACGGCAAGTAAAATAGCCACTCCTTAGCTTGATTGGCTAATGAAAAGGAAAAGATCTCAACTTGATTTGCTCTTCTGGAATGCCTTGAGGAATGAAACTAGAGCAAACAATGTGGAACTCTTTAAGATGCTTATTGGGATCCTCATTCTCCACACCATGAAACCTCGGTAGAAGCTGAATTAAGCCAGATTTTAACTCAAACGGAGCAGCCAAAGATTGATACTGAATGCACAGAGGCTGTTGAGCAATAAGTGGCGCAGCTAAATCCCTCAGAGTTCTTTCAGTTTGAACTATGGCATGAACTCCTGGAGGAGCATGAACGTTTTCATCCATTTCAATTTCTGTGCTGAAATCAATATCAACAATGTTTTCAGTCAGTTCAGGCACCAAAGTCTCAGAACTAGTAGCTTGTGTTCTGCGTAACCTAGCTTCTCTTCTCAACTGTTTAGCAGTCCTCTCTATCTCTAGATCATACAGAAGATTAACTATAGACACATAAGAACGCATACAACAAAGAGAATAGATAAGTAGTAAAGCAAATAAACAAAATCTGAAATACCAGTCCCCAACAATGGCGCCAAATTTGATAGGTTGTCAAACCCACCAAAATAATATTAACTTGCTTCAAAACACTCAGAATGAAATATCGTAGTAAGCATGGTTGAACCATAGAGACCGGTTCAGAAATGTTTAAATGCCGTGACAGAAAATAAAATAAATAAAATTGGTGAAAATTTAAGCAATGCCGAAAATCTAAATGAAATCGAAGTGAAAATTTGCGACTAAGAAATAATTTGCAACAATAAAAACGAGAAGAAATTCAATAATGAGAAAGTCTAGCCAAGATATTTCATCCATTCAATCCATTTAGTCGATCATAAACACAAAAGATAAATTATTAAGCCTTCAAATAGACAGAGTTATAGCTAACGGTGACACACTCGATGAACCAATCTCTTCTTAATTTTTCGATAGCTCCGGGAAGCCCTACAGACTACTTCCCTAACCACTGGACAAACCCCAAGATGCCCTGACAGGATTTAATCTATGACAACAGTACGAGTTAAAGAGATATCTATCCTAGTCAGTGAAACTAGAAATGTCGTGATTCATTTAAACTAGATTATTCAACCTCACAACAATAAACAATGCCCAAACCACATAAATCCACGTTGTTTGTTACCTAAATTAGAATTAATGTGACGCACTACTAATCCTAAATAACGATATACCACTCATTCAATCACATAACCGACCGAATCATGCAATTAATGCGAGAATAATAAAGGAATTAGGGTACGGAGATTGAATAAATATTCGAAAAACTTTATAACAAATAAAACAAAAGTCTCATGACAATAATGGATCGAATTTCAGAAATACCTCAACTAGAAGATTGTTTAGTTACACATAATGAAAGAAGAAAGCCAAAAATCTAGAGAATTCCTTGTTTCGCAGGTCGTGTTTTTCATAATAAACTGCAAGAGAGAGAGTCTAATCCAAAATAAAAGAGTATTTATATGTCTACTAATTAGAAAACCCTAATTACACTCCAAAATAATTAAAAATAATAATAATTAGGTCTATTGTTTTGCTCCAGCAGTAAAAATGGATTAATAGCCCTCATACACGTCCATGAGGCTAAAAAACTGAGACCCAACGGTGAAAACATGCGTCCCAGTGCATACATAGTCAACCCAGTCAACGCATCACTTCAGCATGGCCATGCTGAAGTGCCCTCCAAGCTGGAATGATTCCAAAATCACTCCAAATCTACGCATTTCACCAACGTTCCACCTAAAATATCAAAGAAGTATAAAAACATAAAAACACACGAATAACAATAATTTATGATGCAAATAAACATAAAATACAATATTAAATATGTCTAAAATGCAACCTATCAGTATATTTAGAAAATTATGTTTAAAACTTGATTATGTAAAATGACACTTATTTTGACAAAAAAAATTATAAAAAGGTACTTATTGTAAAAAGGAGTAAGTAAGAAATAATTGAATTAATAAACATATATATGTTACAATATTAAAATAAAATTTGGAACATCTCGTGGGTCTAACCGCAACACATGTTACAGTATTAATTACATCTAAGATGTAATTTTCTTAGAATTTTGATTTGTTATCAACTAAATATAGATACTAAATAAGCCGTTATCAATTAAATATTAAAATATTTTCTTACACTCTGTTCATTCTAAATTGATAGGCCTTTTGATTGAACCATCACAATTATTTGTTATTCATTTTTACACATTTGTAGTTATCTTATATAATTATTTATTTATGATTTTCAAATTAATTAGTATATCGTTCTAATTTTTTTTCTATATGTTATTCAAAAGGACTAAATTAATCTATATGTATTATAAAAAGAAACGAACATTGCACGGTGTATAGTTTAGTTATTTATTAACATAATTCCTTTATAAATGATTAGCTATGAGTTAGCTCTTTAACATAATGTCACATATATATTTAGTACATTAATAGATTTAGTACTAAATTAGATAGTAAAAGGAAAAAATTGTTTAAATATAAAATAAAATAATATAAACAAATAATATTTCATGAAATAAAAATAAAGGATAAATTTTGATGTAAAACATATTTGTTTGGAATTTGATTTTATCTGCAACAATATGCGAGCTATGTTCTTATTCCATTGAGTATATACTGTTCAGAAGATATAACTTATTTAAGTTCTTATTCCATTTGCAAAGTTAATGCAAATTTGGATAGTGTTGAAAATATTTACATTGAAGAATTTATTATTTCTTTTAGATTATCGAATTTAAGTCTAACGCTAAAGATTGAAATACTTGTGATGTTGCTTCGTAATAAATGTATATCTATATCAATGTATATCTATATACTACTATAAAACAACTACCATTGTAGTTATCTATTGTGTTAATTACTGCTAATGTGTAATTTTCTCATTTTTTAAAAATTTTAAATATTTTGTATCCTTCATTAAATGCATTTTTCTCTTTTCTTAGTCAATACTCATTTTTTCTCTCCCTCATTAAATGCATTTTTCTCTCTCTATTTTTTTATTTTCACATATATAATTATTTTTTATGTCTCACTATTTAAATTGTAAAGATTTTTTTTATAAGTTACAAAAAATAGTTTAGGCTTTTAACTATAAATAAACTATTATTTTTATTTTTTATTGAAACAAAGTTTGTATGATATTAGTTGTAATTAGCTACAAAATTTAAAACTTTAATTCATAATGACCAAGAAAAACGAAACACTAATGTAAAACATGAGAATTTTGAAAATTTAATTTAATTTCTCATTGTGAAAAGGAAGGAGTAAGAAATAATTAAATTAATATACGCATACATTTTACAATATTAGAATAAAATTTGGAGCATTCATATTTATTTATATAATTAATATTTTCAAATTAATCTACTCATCCATCTAATTATTTATTTATGTTATTAAAAATGACTAAATTAATCTACATATAGTATCAAAAAAGGGTATTGCACGGGTGTATAATTTAGTTATTTGTTAACATAATTTCTCTACAAATGATTTGCTATGAGTTAGCTCTTTAATTTGTAATATCTACAAGATTATATAAATGTTTAGTACATTACTAAATTAGATAGCAAAAGAAAAATTATTTAAATATAAAATAAAATTATATGAATAAATAAGATTGCATGACATAAAAAAGGACAAATCTTGGTATAAAATATTTTCGTTTAGAATATAATTTTAATCATAACAACACTCAGCAATATTCTTATTCCGTTAGATAATACAATGTTTGTAAGAGGTAACTTATCTGAGTTCTGATTCTATTTGCAAAGTTTATGCATATTTGTATAGTGTTAAAAATATTTACACTATATTTTTTTAACACTTACTTCTTTTAGGTTGTTAAATTACAAATTAATGTCGAATATTGGATACCTTTGATGTTGCTCCGTAATATTGATCAGACTGTTGAATTGCGTATGGTACTTGATTGATCGTCACTTACTTGGAAAAACATGTGACATGAGCTAAAATAATTATTGGTTGCAATGTCGGGCACAAGATTTTCATTCATCGATTTTCTCTGACTTTATTGGATATCAAATTACTTTTTAAATTCCAACAGAGACAATGCATGTTGGTAATTTTTTTTGCCATAATAATTAATAAAAACCAGTAATAATCACTTTTATATGTCAGATTGTATCTCTCTGTCCTGTTTTCTATCATGATCAAATGCATGTTATTGTTTTAAGGGTGACTATAAAAAATGGGTTGAAGGTTCTTACTTACCATAATGAAGACAAAACATTTAGTAGTACTCAAAATGTGATAAGTAAAAATGTAATACCCCGTTCGTTTCGACGAGGCTCTCTATAGCAATCCGTTTGATTCTGATTTGAACTTTGGATGTGTAGATGATGATTAGGAGTTTAATTTGGTAAATAAACATTGATGGAGTTATATGTTGCAAAATTTTCGCAAAGTTGGATGTTGGAGGTGATTCGTATGTCATTCTAGCGAGTTTCGGTGTAGGATTTGCTTCGGGAATGTTGGGGCTTGTGTTTCTAAGTTAGAAATATGTTTGAAGTGTGAAAAATTCACATGAAATGTGTTCAGAGGTTCTTCTACGTGCGTTGAAGGGGACCTAAGCACGTAAAACCTGAAGCAAAAACGGTTTGGACCTGAAAAATGTCGTCTATCCACGTAATGTGCATGTTATGCTCGAGATACTTCTTTTGCGCGCGTAACATGTTCTGTAATACACATAAGACATGTTTTGTGTGCATAGCATCATGTGCTACTCACGTAAATGTGCTTTTCTGTGCGATTTTCAGTTGAAACAATGCTTCTCGGTCTGTGGGTTTATAAATACCCCTTTTCCAACGTTCCTTCGTTATTCCTCTCTCATTTCTCACTCAAATCACTGTCAAACAGTCCTAATCTCTCCCACATGTTCTCCAATCATTCCTTTTGCTTCCTTGATTTAAGATTCACCATTAATCTCTTTATTTCCTCATTTTTGTTCATAATTTGTTCATTTGAGTTTTTGACTGAATTTGCTTCTAGGGTTTGGATTTATTGTTTATATTGAAATGGGAGTTGTAGGATGTTAAATCATGATGATTTGAGGTTAGATAAACATGATTTGAGCTTGGGTTATGATGATTTGATGTTGTTTTGGTTAGGTTAGGGTTTTGGCCGAATTTGAAAGGGTTTTGAGTTTTTGTTTGATTCTGTTAGAATGAATGGTTGGGGATGTTAGATTAGGCTTGGTTGAAGTTATAAGAACATATATTGAACTCAGTTTCATGAGATTTGGTGTTGTTTGTGAATGGGTTGGTGGAATTCGGATTTTTGCAGAAATGTGATATTTTTTAGTTTGTGGGTTAAAATGGATGCTAGATTCATGTTTAGAAGGTTGTTTTGAGTTGATTTGCATGGCTGTAATTATCGGGTTTTGAGCGGAATGGATGTAGGGATTATTTGGGTAATTTACCATTTGAGGACCAAAATGATATTTTGCATTCTAGTGACTACAATTAGAATTTTGAATAATTTGGAAGATTAAATGGTATATTTTTGTGATTTAGAGGATTAATTAGTGATTTATGGAGTGCTAGGAATTCATTATTAAATTTGGAATATTTTGGGGATTGAACCGTAATTTTACATAGGTCAGAGACCAAGAGGTAATTTAACAAGATGATTGATTTTTGAGCCAAGGGTGTTAAATATTTGTTCGAAATAGATTTTCAGGTTTTGAGTCAACATTCGCATGCATGTATTTTGGTACCGCCACAGTACCAACTTCATGTCTTTGATTCTATTTGATAACTGTTTCAGCTTCGTGTTCTTGTCAGCGAGGTTAGCCAGCTACAGGTGGTACGTGACTGGGCCATTGAACTCGGATATCTAGGTGAGTGGAATGGTATCTTTAGACATATAGGTTGTGTCTTCTAAATCTATATTGTTTTTGCTGTGTTGAACGTTTGCATGTAATTTGGAATAAATAAAGGATAAGAAATCTTAAAATCTAAATTATGTGAAAACATTTGCTATGAAATCATGGTTGGATATTATTTGAAATTCTAAAATAGTTATTATGTTTCGAAATAAACATTTTGCTGATATGAGTATTTTGATCAATAATAATAAGGGAATGCTTTTTGTAATTAATATTTTGCTGAATTTGTATTTCTTTGAAATAAATGTTGTTTATTTCATTCTGTTATTTGATTTTTGAAATTAGTTATCGCATGATATGTCAATGGTGCATCCACTACTATCTGTTTGATTTTGCATTTGCATTTTCAGTAATAATTATGGTTTAATTATCTTGACTTGGGACATCTTTGTTACGGGGGTAAATGTAACTTTTGGTATACCAATGTGTCAATGCACACTATCAGGGATGTCGGTAGCCATGTGTCCCGGCCCGACACATGATGTGATTTTGATTAGTGGCGGAGTCCACATATGTTATAGTAGCAGAGTCCACATATGTTCTAGTGGCATAGCCCATGTATGATCCAGTGGTGGAATCCACTTATGATTTTGGATTTTGATAATGGTCCCCTGTGAGGTTGAGTAATGTTATATAATTTATTTAGGAAATAATAAATTTGGTGAGCCTGTATTATTGCTCATTTTTCCGTAGTATATTGTTATGTAGTTTGATAAGGTTTATCTTACTAGAGTACATGGACTGCAATGCTCGTGGATGCACTTAGATCAGTTTCTCCATATCACAAATTTGAGACCTTTAGTATGGACTGCGTACTATTTTGAGCCACTAATGTTGTCGGTTGTTAACCTTTTTGAGTCGAGTATCATTTGGACTCCTAAGATTGCTAGTTATTTTGATCTAATCTAGTCAGCACAATTTTAATATAATACGGATGTATGATCAATGATTATCAGCTCTGTTTATCATCCGACATGATATTTGCATTACATGATTTGTAAATAAATATTTTTGTACGTTTGCATGTCAGTTGTTTGCCTTGGTTGCTAATGATTTCGAAACTATTATTCTGTATTTAGCGTGTATACAAATATACATTTATATCTGCATGCAAAGTTTTCAAAATATTTTCAAAACTGTCTTTATGAGGCACGTATGAGACAATTTGGAGTGTTGTTTGCTCACTAGGGTTCTTACCATTTCTTTTTGTCTATTTCCTTTATCCTTAATTTCAAATGATTTTGGTTGACTGCGATCTATCGGCATTCAACACTCGATGATGCGTTTTGATGTTGCAGTCATTGTTTTTTTTTGTTTCGGGCTCAATTATTTATTTGGTTAGTTACTCCACACCGGTATACTTGTGAGTGTATGTTGTATAGATTTATTTGATATTTAAACGTGATTTCTTATTTATCAAATATCTTAAATTATGAAAACTTATGTTTTAAATAAGTTGGGTTTCTAATTATGGTATTAAAAACTGTAAATTGGTTTTGCTATTGTTTGCAATGAATTAGTTTTAGTTCTGCTATCCGAGGCTTGTGCGAGATGGGTCGGGATCTTATAGACTGTTCGCCTTGTACGCCGGTCATGATCCGAAAATAGGATGTGACAAAAAGAGTGTTTAATAACTTAGAAAAATTAATTTAATGAAAAATAAATGTTCTTATTTACGATTTTTTAATAGTATATATTTTCATTTTTTTCACATCAAATACAAATTTAAAAAGAAGTCTAAAAAATCTTGCGAGTCATAACCCATTAATGATTTGTTACGATAGATGTGTGCTTTTGTGGAATTTTTAAAATATTTTAATTTATTTTTAAATTTTTTTAATGATACGGAATATTTGTGTTGCCATTAGAAATTGTCCATTTTCTTTTATTTTCTCTCTAAAAGTTTTTCTGTTTACAATGATCTAAACTTCTTTCTATCAAAAAAAAATCAAAATAAGAAAATCACACAGAAAGAATGTTGTATTCAAATATTTAAAAAAAATCAAAAATCAAAATTTTGAAGAAATCAAAATTCTAAGAAAATGAAACTCAAAAAATTATGTATTTAGAGAAATTTTTTAAAATTTGAAGCCATAATTTAGATAATACAAAATTATTATCAACTAAGTATTAATATTTTTTTTTACACTCTATTTATCCTAAATTGATAGGCCTTCAGATTGAACCATCATAGTTTTGTGTTATTTATTTTTACACAGCTATAATTATTTATATAATTATTTATTTTACTATTTTCAAATTAATTACTGTGTCGAACTATTTTTTATGTATGTTATCCAAAAGGACTAAAATAAATATAATATTAGAAAAACTCCCATTGTACGAGTGTGTAGTTTATTTTTTTATTAACATAATTCTTCTATAAATGATTTGTTATGAGTTAGCCCTTCAATTTGTAATATCTACAAATAATATATATTTAGTACATTAATATATTTTGTATTAAATTAGATAGTAAAATAAAAAAATTGTTTTAATACAAAATAAAATGATATAAATAAAATAAGATTTCATGAAATAAAAATAAAGGACAAATCTTGGTGTCAAATGTTTATATTTAGAATTTGATTTTACCAACATCAACAAGCAAGATATGTTCTTATTTCGTTGAATGCATAATGTTTAAAAGATATAACTTATCTGAATTTTGATTTTATTTGCAAAGGTGATGCACATTCAGATAGTATTAAAAATATTTACACTCCAGAATTTTTAACACTATTACTTCTTTTAGGTTACCAAATTATAGACTAACGTTGAAAATTAGGGCACCTATGATGTTGTTCTATAATATAGATTAGACTGTTGAATTGTCTAATGGTACTCGATTGGTCGTACCCACTTGGGAAAACATGCGTCATGAGCTGAAATAATTACTAGCTGTAATATCGGACACAAGGTTTTCATTCATCAGCTTCCTCTGACTCATTTGGATATCAAATTATCTTTAAATTCCAAAGGAGACAATACTGCTAGCTATTTGTTTTTCCACGACAATTAATAAAAGCCAGAAACAATCACTTTCATATGTCAGATTGTATCTCTGTCATCTTGTTTTCTATCATGATCAAATGTATAATGTTTTTTCAAGAATAATGAAACATTAAATATTTTTATTTGCAATAGCCAAAAAAAAACATGTGATCATACTCAGAATATAAGAAGCAAAGAAGGGTTTAATAACTTAGAAAAATTAGTTTAATGAAAATGAAAATTTTTATTTATGATTTTTTTAATAATACATATTTTTTTATATTTAATACAAATTAAAAAAATCGCAACTCTTACAGGTCTATAACTAGTTATACTCTAATATAAAGCCCACAATAAGTTCACTCATTATTTCATTTATTTATAACATCTAAATTATAATAAAAATATGTATTTGACATAAATATGTTGTGAGTTAATATTTGAGTTAAAAAATTATTTTAGAATTGTAGTATATAATATTTATTTTAAAAAATATTTAATTAAATATTTAAAAATAATAATTTTAGTAAAATAAAATTTATTGATTGAATAAATATTTAAATTATAATTTAACTTAAAAATTCAGTATTAAAAATACAATTTCATCAATATGAAATTAAAATAATATCTAAATATTAATAATAAAACATTAAAAATATTACATTATAATTAATTCTAAAAAGAATATAAAATGGCTACTTGATACGCTGTTTAACTTTTATTGGTGAAAAATACGAATATGAGTGATTTTGAGAATTTGGTAAATTTAGTAAATCAAAGGAATTAGATTGATTTTAAGAATTTTGAAAATCATAAAAATGAGATTTTGTGAAGATGATTTGTTAAAATTTGAATTTATATTTTGTCAAATACTAAAATAAGAATGTGAGAACTTGAAAAAAAAATTGAGCAAAGTGACAAACAATAGAAAAAATAAAAATTGTGAGAGAAGAATTAAAAAAGTAAAAAAATAATCAGAGAAGGACATATTTATAGACAAAAAAAAAAGGAAACAAACCGTTGTCATTAAAAAAAGAAAAAAGAAATAAAAAATGAGTTGTGCAAACGGTCTGTCAATGAGCACAACGGTTGGCGGTTCGCTACAACCAACCGTTGTGCTGTCAGCAACATATGGTTGCAGAACCTAGCTGAGCACTATGGGTGACATGAACTGCCGTTACCAAGTCCCGAAAAATGACCCACTAACCGAAATGTCAAAAAGCTTTTTGCTGCAACACTCAAGACACAAGCACCTAAGAACCGATCGCTAAATCATAACTGAACGATCAAATTTATTGAAGGGGCACAATTCAATGATTCAATCTATCGAATGAACCAGATATTACAGCAGGAGCATCAACAAGAGGAAAAAAAAGAAATTGCTCTTATTTTCTGCAACATTTAAACTGCTCTCTATAATCACGAACAATAACCAGAAAAGATTTTTACATAAACAAGGGGCGAAAGACAATAACTCTTCTTTCCCTTTGATAAAAAGAAGAGACAAGAAAATCAGTCCCAGGTTTCACAGGACATAATATTTCTTGGATCATAAACCTGTAGTCTTTGAACTCCATGAATATCATCAACACAGTCCAGTGGGATGATATTCTGTAGATCACAACAATTCTGACGTGGACTACGGCACTATTTTTCTCATTATTGTTGCATATTAACCTAAATCCAAAACTGTCTCTCTACGCAACTTCTTTAACATACATCACAAGATAACCCCGCAAAGGTAAAAAGAATGATTATGAAGAAGAATACATCATGACACGTACATAGAAAACCTCCATCAAGAATTGGTGGCTGCCTCAGGTACACAGTTCCATACTCTTACTTCGCCTGTTCCATCACCAGTAAAGAACAGGCCACCAGGACCCGTCTGAATGGCCCGAACTTCCTGTCTAGTAAAAATTTTACCCCTCTCCGAAAACCTAGACCAACACATGGAGCGGAAAAAAAAAAAGCGTAAACACAAAACATGCAAAAATCTTAAAATCAAGAAGTATTGTAAATACAGAACTAATTTTCAGAAAAACTATGAACATTGTGGAAGAACTCACGATGGCAAATCATAGAGGCGGATGGAGTTATCATTACAAGAGCAGAGCAATATTGGTTTTCCTTCCAAATCGTGCATTCCACGCATTGTGAGCACACCCTGCAGAAGACAATTTCAACAAACATTTAACCAGAAATCTCAAGGATGCTCTTTCCAGTTCAACTGACAATAAAATTGATGATTAAACCAATATAAACAATATATACACACATGTTCTTCGTTATGAGTGTATGTGACTTCCAAGCTTCCACTTTCTGTTGCTACCCACACCTGATCGAGCAAATCAACCAAATGGCAAAATAATTAGATTCATTATACTAGCACAGAAAATAGCACAAGAAATGGTATAAATGAATTGGTATAATATGGCACGAACCTTTATTGTTTTGTCTAATGAACATGATAAAAGAAACTGGTCCCAGCAAAGAACAGACATTACAACTGAAGTGTGTTCTGTTAGTGTTTGCAGACACTGCAAAGTTTCCAGGCTCCACACCTACAGAAAGAACAAAAAGAATGAGCAGAGATAAAATCAGAAAACAAATTAAAAAACAGTGCACAGTTTCTGATTTTTTCTATAAATAGTAAAGCTTATATATTGAGACACCTGAAACAAGCACAAGATAGTCTTTTTTTTTTCTTTTTATATATCATGAAGCACATATAGTCTTAACCAACTTACTCTGATGGTATTGTCAATGGATCCTGAGTAGAGCCTGTTGGCTCCAACAACTAGTGAAACAACAGCAACCGTGTGTCCCTTAAGTGATGCAGCTGGCTCAAAGTTGCAGGTAGCAGCATTAAATTTCCAAGCCAATATTGGCCCATCCTGCCCCAGTATAATGTCTATGGTTAAAAATAACGAACAGAAAGACTGTAAGATAAAAGGCAAATGCCTGCTGACTTAAAAGACTTACCTGTGTACCAGCAAAAAGCAAATCATTACCCACAACCAGGGCATAAACTTGTCCGACAGGTCCAGTAAGAGTCAGGTCCATATTATTTTGTGTATTCAATGCCTGCAAATGATTTTTCTCAAACCCATTCCCAATAAATCCTTATTCTATGCGCAATTGTATTCCACAAGAGTCGACAATGATGTCAAAATGTATTACAACAAGAAAGCGATTGTATTTGCCTCCTGCCTAACCTTGACCAGATTTGGTAAACCAACAAAAACCCAAGGGCCTTCGCTGATCAAGCAACCAACTTCACCACCGAGATTAGCCACATGCACGCACTGCATTAAAGAATTGATTGACATAATAAGCAAATTTCCACCATTATCTTTCGTGAGAAGATATCTGAAATCTGAACACTACATTATCATGGGCACCGAGATGCTTCATAGTTCAATTTGAAGCATGCTCTCGTGCAACAAGTTCACAAAGTTGATACCTTCGACTACACAAGGTGCTTACTTCTTCCAGAGAACAAAAATCACAACAGAAAACTGCATAAACAACCCCGACTTGGCATCGCAGAAAGAAAAATTAAACTTACCTGACCAGACGCGCAATCCCAAATTCGAACAGTCTCATCTTTACTACCAGTATAAAGTTTATCAGACCCAGAAGGCAAAGCAATACCGGTAACAACCTACTCTCACAAAAACCATTAAAAATTAATCGAGCAGAACCCACAAATCAAACCAGCAAATAAACCATAAAGATCCCACCTTTTGGTGTCCTTCGAGGTTAGTAAGCAACGCAAAACCCTCACCCAAACTCCAAGAATGCAAATACTTACACTTGTCCCCAAAACTACAACTCCCTTGAACCCAATAATTACACACTTTCTCTGTCTTCCTCACAAACCTATTTCCACCAACTCTTCCCCAACTAGACGTGATGCCATAATTGGCCCCCCTTCGCGTCGATGAAGGCCCTGAGAACCCCGAATCTCCTGTGAACGACCGCTTCAAGGCGGTTCCATTGGGGCCAGCCTGAGGAAACTCTCTGTGGAGGTACGGGCACGGAAACCGGTCACACTTGCCGGCTCGCCAGTGAAAGCAAACTTTTTGGTGCTTCGCGTCGGGTCCTGATTGGCCTCCGAGTCGGTTAAATACCAGCTTTTTGCCCTTCTGAGCGTCTAAATCCATGGAGCAACTGAAGGATGATTTTGTGAACTTCAGAGTTGGGGGATTTGAGGGTTGAATGTGATCATAAAAACCCTAGTTGGGTTCGTGTAAAGATCTTCTGATCTTTTTCTCAATAAAAATTTTCTTCGGTGAAGTATTAATTAGTAAGAGAGCAGAGATGGAGAAAGATGGCGTCAGCTTTACGGGGTAAGAATTAATAATTAATTAAATCATGTTTTCAGATTATTGGTGTTATATTACCATGTTACCCTTAATAAGAACTTACGACGACGGTTCCCTTGTCACCGGCGGTATAGGTCACGTGCCTGGTTTCAGCTCTGGCTATAAGCATGCCACGTGTATGACTTACACGCGTCAATTCAAGCCCAATCCAAGATCAATACAATTTTTCAGTTTTGTTTTTTGACGAGCAGTACAATTTTCCAGTTTAGAGGGATACTTCTTCAAGTACTTAATGAACAGACAGTACAGCTCTGGATGAAACTGCAACAACCTGATGCACGGCTTTCCACAATAGAGCAGTGCATAGCTTGAAATAAAAGTTTCTTTCCTGATCAAAATAAGAAAAAGGTTTCCTTTTGATGCCACAGGCAATATGATCATACAATAGGCTGCTATGGCTCATTTGTACTAAAATTAACTCTAATAGTTAAGTGTTGCGAGTTTAATTCCTAGTGACAACAAATAAAATAACTCATGAATAAAAGAAGCACGTGATCTTCATTAATTTTCATCAACAACTAAATATCAATTTTGCTTGGACCATTAATAAGAGAGATCAAATTGCTTCTCGAATGCATAAATTTACATACTAGTGACATGATCTACATATTTACAAATAGAAGAACAGATTAACAGGTGAAAAATAAGAACATAACAAATCAATATCGGTGAACTTTAGTAACTCAGATGGCTTTCTGGCTTTCTTCAACACCATCAACTAGCAAGCTTGAAAACATCAATGAAGATGCCATAAGTAAAACCCATCTTGAAATTGTTAAGAAGAGCAAGAGGGAAGGTTACCTTCCGCCGGCTATAATAAAACCTTGTCACATACTCTGTCAAGAGAACACATATTACTGCAGCAATCACATCATTACCTCCCAGTGCTCCAAATGATAGAGAGATTGTCTGTGCCACCTAAAAGCCACCCAATAGGGAGATCCCCCAAAAAGTGCTCTTCGGTAAGGACTTCGAAAATAATTCCTTGATAGCTCTGGTACAATTCTGATGATGTCTATGAGTCTTCGAGACCCTCCATTCTCTTGTACAACTCTGATGCTGAGTCCATCTGAAGTTCTGAAAGCAGAAAGGTCACCATATTTCCCACCCGAAAATGTTTTCTGAGGAGCAAAGCCTAATTTGATGGAAGTCCCACCAATAGAACACATCACCTGTGCCATTTTACAATTGATCAAAAAACTAGAGCAAGAGTACCTGCTGTGAAAAGTCAGAATTATGTGTACCAGTCCAATGGAAATAATATCCCAAACACACAAGAAAATGCTCAGACATAGAAAGCAAAGATTCAACTTTCTATTCTAATTTAAAACAGATACGAGAAAAGGAATCATCTTTCAGATGAAAGACCTGTAAATAGCAAATTCTCATATAAAAAAATAAAGCGCTGAAGCAATGACACACTTGTTAGCTCGGTTGGCTAAAACCAAACCCTAAAGCGACTAAACAAGGTGCAGAATCAAGTATCAGATAAAAAAAATACATCTTGGCAGTAATTTTTCGAACCAGAAATGAAAATTCTTGCCAAAGCAGGTGCCTGTACTTATCAACACGAATCAGATTTCAGCGCATACCCTCTAATATCAGTCAATTCAACATACGAATAGATAATTGCCTCCAAATTCATTTTGTTTCCAATATTTAGTCCCCATAATGTTCCACTGCTCAAATTGAGCATGGATTTCACAATATAGAAAATCTATATCAGCAAAGAGGGGATCAATTAACAAACAGAGATATACAAGCTGATTAAACTCAATCTTCCGCGGAGAAATGTATAGTGATAAAGAAAGTACTTCGAGCATCTATCTGATTGATAGTTAGGTTTTGAACTCACAGCTTCGAATACATCCTTTGATGTCCGCAAGTGAAAGAGGTTTCTCCTTTGCAAGTTTTTTGGGTTGGGATTACAGAAGTTCAGACTCAGAGTTCATGAAAGTGCTGTGTCTGAGAAGTGAGAATTGACTGGAGAGAGAGCGGTCAAAACGTGGAGACGACATGTCGTTACAGAATTAGAATGCAGGCACTTCATTTGAAAACGACTGGTTGTTGGTGTCAAAATATGAAAAACTCATAAATAAGCTTAGAAGTTAGAAGCAATAAATAAAGGAAAGAAATAAAAGTGGGAGTTGAAGAGGGAAGTGCTTTGATTTTTATTTCAAAAAAGGCCCCACATTTCTCCCACGACTCACCACCAATACGAGAGAAGAAGAAGAAGAAGAAGAAGAAGAAGAAGAAGAAGAAGAAGAAGAAGAAGAGAAGAGACCCCAAACACAGCCCTGTCACAACAGAGGGAGGTGAAGGAAGAGGAGCAGCTCTCTTCTCTCATACTTCTCTGCTCCGTCTTCTCTCTCTTTCACTAGGTCCTTTTTACACTCTCTCCCTCCCTTTTTTTCCTTCTCTTTTGTGTTTAAGTTGTTCATTTTCGTTGTGGGTGTCGTGATAAATGTGTAAAGACAAGATTTTTTGGATCTGGGTTGGGAGTTTCTGAGGTGTGTTTTGATGGGTTGGTTTTGAATTTCTTTTTTAGTTCTCTCGCTTTTGAAAATTTTTTTGTGGGGGTGGTTTCTGGTTCATCTTTTTACTTGGCTTAGAAAATCTATGAGAGCTTTTGATCTAGTGAATCAAGTGGGGATATGGCAAAGATTTTTGTTTTATTTAGCTATACTGTGATCTAGTAAAAGAAAAGTTGGCTAATTTTTTTCTGGATTTTGCTGCTTTGGAATTTTTGTTTCAGATCCAGCTGATCCGGCCGAGATTGGTTTCAGATTTGAGGTTTTTGCATTTAGTAAGGTTTATGTGTCTTTTACCAAGCTGTCCACACACGGAGAGTTTCGTAACTATTACGGTAAATGAGTCACTGTCTCCTTTCAACTAACTGTTCCCGAAGCTTCTGCTTGGATTTTGACCTCAAGTGGTTTTGGTGAATGTTATTAAAATTCTACACATTTGACTTAAACCTTAGCGGTATACAGCTGTTGGAGAAAAGCAGGTAGTAAAAACGCCATAAAGTTTCCATATTCTGATGGTGTTTTTGGGTTGATTTGGTCAGAAAGAATTTGACATGGCTGCTGCTGAGAGCAGAAGCGGCTGTGAATTATTGAAGCAACCTTGCATTTGTTACAGAGTTTTAAGCTTGAAAGAAACCATTTTGGACACTGATCAGACTTCAACTTTGAATGATAGATACATCCTTGGGGAGCAACTGGGTTGGGGACAGTTTGGTATTATTAGAGTTTGCACGGATAGGTTCACAGGGGAGGTATTGGCGTGCAAATCAATTGCCAAGGATAGATTACTAACATCTGATGATGCAAAAAGTGTGAAACTTGAGATAGAAATAATGTCCAGATTATCTGGACACCCAAACGTTGTAGATCTCAAGGCAGTTTATGAGGATGAGGAGAGTGTCCACTTGTTAATGGAGCTTTGTGCTGGAGGGGAGCTTTTCCACCAATTAGAGAAGCACGGGAGATTCTCTGAACCTGAAGCTAGGGTTCTCTTTAGGCATTTGATGCAAGTGGTTTCACATTGTCATGAGATTGGGGTTGTCCACAGGGATTTGAAACCAGAGAATATTCTCTTGGCTACAAAGTCATCTTCCTCCCCAATTAAATTGGCAGATTTTGGTCTTGCAACTTACATCAAGGCTGGTATGTTTGTCTTCTATTTTCTACTTTTAGTCATAATTTCGCTTCTCACATAAAATGTTGCTTCACAAAGGTTGAATTATTTAAAAGTACACAAATGGATTCTGTTCAAACAGGTCAGAGTTTGCATGGGACAGTTGGTAGCCCGTTTTACATAGCTCCTGAGGTATTGGATGGAGGATATAACCAGGCTGCTGATATCTGGAGCGCAGGGGTGATTCTCTATATTCTTCTTAGTGCAACCGCGCCATTTTGGGGTAAGACTAAGTCACAGATATTTGATGCAGTGAGGGCAGCAGATCTGCAGTTCCCATCTCACCCTTGGGATTGCATATCCAACTCAGCAAAGGAGCTAGTCAGTGGGATGCTTTGCACAAACCCTTTTCAAAGACTTACTGCTCCACAAGTTTTGGGTAAGTTGATACTTACTTGAAAGTATTCTAATTTTGAGAACAGTTCCTGTGTAATAATTTCCCCTTTTAATTTGTGTGATTTCACATTCGATTTGTCCTTTAGCTGGGGGACAAAGGTAATGAAAGGGATGTGGCAGCAGTTCTGTGTCAGTTAGCTTTTTACGATTTATGGCTGATAGTTTGTGGCTTCTTGCAATGGACTAGTGTTGATAGGATGGCCTACTTGTCTAGAACTTTCAGCCTCCTCTTCTGCTGCTAATTTGATCATTATGACACAATACCTTCCTGTCGAGAATATTAGAATCCATTATCAAATGCTTAATCAAGATCGCGCTTTTTTCTGTAGCTCATTCCTGGATGAATGATGATGGATCATTTCCCGAAGAACTTAGTCAATCTGAAAAGAGAAGTTGCCAAGAATGGGATTTAGGTGTCAGCTCATTTTCAGTGGTTATGACCAGAAATTTGGATATCAGTTTTGGCACTGGTTCCCCTATTACTTGTGATGTAGAGTCACCTACTTTTGCATGCAGACCACCAATCACTTCTTTCTCAGGGGAGCCATCCATCTCTTCCTTTTTACCGGGTGGATTTTCTTTTCATAGCAGTGTTGATTCCAATGCCTTGGGATTCTCTCCTCCCATAACCTCAGTGCCAAGCTTCGCGTTCTTAAGCCCTGGTCCTCTGACTGAGCATGAGGGAATCACATTAGATATGCGGAGCAACTGTTCTATGGCAGATGC
Organism: Flueggea neowawraea; assembly: GCA_948243855.1. Taxonomy (NCBI): domain Eukaryota; kingdom Viridiplantae; phylum Streptophyta; class Magnoliopsida; order Malpighiales; family Phyllanthaceae; genus Flueggea; species Flueggea neowawraea. The sequence continues at coordinate 3,213 of CAODLS010637901.1, read as the reverse complement.
AATTCGTGAAGGTAACAAAGTTCATTTGTGAACGCAATTGTTTTTGCCATGGTTCATGCGGCACTAATTTTTTTGGGCCTTATCATTTTGCAGGGTCAATCTTGGGGAGCATTGTGTTGCCGGATACTTCTCTATGCTGTGGACATGAAGCTAGAGAAATGGAGTGCAGGGCAACTGAAGTTAAGAGATCAGCAGAAGCAACTGAGTCGAGGATGTTGGGACTACACAGTAAGAGGAACCGCACAATTGGTCTCGGAGAGCATGAACAACTCGGTCTCATGGTTGCAGAATCAGTTATCCGATGGGCATCATGCACACAATTTACAACTGCTTCATCTCTTAGGTCTTCCCTTGTCTGTTAAAACTAATGCTGAGGATAATTGGTGGCTTGACTTCACAATCTAAAACGGATGTTCCGACAGAGTGTAACATAGAGAGTGGTGTTCCCAGTTCCCACGTGTTAATTTTCAACATGTTTATACTGTTTTTGTTGCTGAATCCGATGCTCAGGGTCAGTTTTAGGCTAGTTAAGAGGGCTGTGTGATTAACGTTGTCTCTGATGAGTTTGTAGGCTTTTTTGTTAACCATTTAGGTGGTAGTGTCGTGGCGAGAGTGACCAGTCGCAGCGTGGGTGAGGAGTTGTGTATAAATCTGGACTTTTGGTGGTATGAATTTTCATAAGTTTCATATGACTATTTCCACATTTCTAGAGTTCTGTTCACAAATTTGCTCGTTTCTGGTATGGACTTTTTCGATGAAATAGGTTTTTCTTTATGACTGAATGAAATGGGGTCGTGAATGTTGAATTTCTGCTCCATAAAATTTCAAGGTCAGTGCCCTTCTTCCCACCAATTAGCTGCTCTGGTTAATTTAATTAGGTGACTATTCGATGGCGCCGTCGTTTCAAAGAAAAAACGCCTAAAAACGATCTATATTCAATTTGCAATCTACTTGACTCAATTAACCAAAAACATATTAGTGGATACATTCACGAAGCATTAGGGTGTATCAACTTCTGATTTTGTGGGAACGGCAAGTGGCAGGCCCATATGTGGCTAGAAGCATTGGGTGGTGAATGATGTTTGTGAATTGACATGCTGGGACAACCCCAACCCATATTTACATGTGGGAAAACAAACATGGATGATGGAGGAGCCTTTGAATGATGTTTGTCCAAAGCTGACATCAGCTTCATGTAAAAGCCTCGTCACTTATCCCAAATCTACGAGAACCCCTAGTTTCCACTTGGACTAGTTCCCTCCTTGTTCAGTCCAACTTCGCGGCCCATGCTAGAAGGAGATTCGTTCCTTAATGGAAACACTCCACAGATAAGGTTCTGACCACCAACACAATTACCAACCTCACATCACCTGGTACGTTCTTTATGTCCTGAAACAATCCTGGAATCAAAACTTTCAATAAAATGTACTGTAAGATAAACACATTACGAGCTCCCCTGTTATGCAGATTTTCCTCCAGGAGACCCACTTTTAGAATCAAAACAATTGCCTTTTCTTCTTCTTACAGTGAAAACCAACAAGAATCACTTTCCTCCACCACGACACCGAAGAATGGGCTTTACACTGTTAATTTCAAGACCCTGGGAGCTGGTAAGCTTGGTATTGCAAGGTATCCTGACTTTGAATACAATGCTCAAGGTGGGACAGGAACCGGGATCGGTACAAAAGTGACTAATGGTGACTCCAAGGATGAGATTTCAGTTATGTTCGACTTGGAAACTCTTTATATCCCACCACTGTCAAGTGAAACAACACGGTTCCTGGGACTTCCATTGCCACCACCCTTGAAGATTGATATAGTACCTGAACTCTTCAAAGGCAAAATTCTCCAAGACTCCGGCAAGGTAGATTATACAACTCCAACTCGTTTCACTACTTATATGAGCAGAGGTTCAGGAAGGACAAACCTTAATAACAAACACAGTGTTGTTGACAAATATGATCTTCTGGTCATATGCGATTGCAGGTCGAGTTGGAATTCGTGGCAAAGTTCTTGTTTTCTGCTGGGAGTTTTTGTAGAGCTCCTCCGCTGCTTGTAAAGACTGTATTGACATCAGAGGAGTCAACTGGAAAGATACGCAGGGGAAAAGGGCAAAGGTTGGATAAAGAAGGGAAATGCAGACTGGTTGGGGTGGCATATGTTGATCCTATCAACGATGTCATCATGAACACCTTCCTTAGACTTCCCACTGAATGCCTTGCCGACCTCAATGCAATAATTTCTTTCACTGATTCTTCCTGAAGACGTCATAAATTCTGTTTGTGCACGGGCAAACACTTAATATTGTCAAAGTATAGGCTGTCTGTAGATTCATACCTTCATTACTGAAGAAGCAGAGTCCCCTCAGTGTTTTCATCCAGGCTTGGAATGTTGGAAATATTCCTGTATGTTCATTGCGATTCCACTTCTTGACATATTTGTTCCAACTAAAAAGATACAGATGAGACACATGAACTGAGGGAAAGCATGGCAATAATCATTAATAGCGACGAACAGTGAATTCTAGATTATAATGCCTAAATAATAAGGCTGAAAATTTTTACAAAAATATACATATATATGAGAAGCCTGCTTGCTTCAACAGAAAACTAATAAAATCAGCATCAAGTGCCGCTCTCTTGCTTGTCTTTGGCTTGCAAATATGTGTTCTGCAATTCCACCCTTTTGTTCTTTTTGAAAGGTGTTTAACCTATCTGAAAGGACAGATAACTAGAACTCTCAGAAGTCAGAAGCGCCTAATTTAAAATCCAGATCAGAAATGAAAATGAATCAGAAAACTCCCGCGTATGGCAAGCCATTATCCTTCTGTTTGAATTATCATCGACATCTATGACATCCTTCACGTTACTCAAAAGCCAGTCTTTGAGTACCAACTAAAGACGCATATCGACCCTTCTTAGCCAACAACTCAAAATGGTTTCCCAATTCTGCAATCTGTCCATGAGCACAGAGTGCGATACGATGGGCGCTCTGAACTGTAGTTAATCTATGAGCAATCACCAGTGTCGTTCTGCCTTTCATGAGGCAGTTAAGCGCATCTTGGACCAGGCGTTCACTAACTGCATCCAAAGCACTAGTAGCCTGCACCAAATGCATTTATTTAAAGTTTTGGCTCTATTTCCACAGAAGAGATGGCTCAAAGAGACAAAAATCATAATAATTCCTAGGTCCATGGGTCAGCCTGGAGAGAAA
>CAODLS010637842.1:0-13826 GCA_948243855.1 Flueggea neowawraea | reverse complement strand
GCCAAGTTATCAGGTATTCGAACAATGAAGTGCTCATTAGCTACCATGTGATCTGAGTAGCTTCCGTATGTGACTGTTCCATCATAGTGGATGCCATTGTAGGTGAGGATCATTTTAGAACAGTAATTTTCAAGGTCACTGTTGCAAGCCTCACATGATCGACAAGAACCAACCATACATCCAACACCCACTCTGTATCCAAACCTTAACCTTTTTCACCTTGCTTCCTACCTCTGTTACTTCCCCTACAATTTCATGCCTGCAAACCAACATTTCAGGGTTAGTATAACCACGTCAAAATACTTCGCTTGGTACCAAGCCAACAATCTAACAAAAAGAACTAACGGGTTAAATTTCGTGAAAGAAACGCCACAAAATCAAAATTTAGTATTTTTCTTAACAAGTTTTGTGAAACGATAATTAGACTAAAGTTTATGTTTTTGTAATTGAATAAGCCTTTTAGCTTTAGAGCATATTACTTAAGAAAAATTTGTGTAAGAATGCTCTTTAACTTTCAGATTTTCTTGTTAGAAATTACTTATGATAAAGAGAGAAATTATAAGTCAAAACTTATTACAAAGCAGGATTACACAAGTAACACCTCATGACTAGGGATAACAATTTATATCTTACCTGACAGGTACTGACTCTATTCGTACCCAGTCAATTTAGATATTACCCGCTTTGACTAGATTTGAGTACGGATAATATTCGTATTTTATTGTGCGGGTATGAGTATAATATGAATATAGGAATACCCTACTCGTACCTTTACCCGTTAGATAATATTCATACCCGTACTCATTACCCACATCCGTTATATATATATATAATACATATATTCATATATATAATACATACTTACACACACACATTATATAAAAATGTGTACATAATACATATATATATAATACATAATGTATGAATAAGCTTTAGATTTTGTTTTTCTATGTATCCTATATCACCACGTTGTGCTGTGCAGGGTTTAAATTTTACCGAAAGATGTTTGGAATAAACTTTTTTAAGTCGTTTAACAGTTATCAAATGATGACATGGAGTTTTAAAAATCAGTTAATTAGCTATAGTATCAAAAGTAATTTTATGAAATAATTGAAGAAAATTATTATCTAGAAGTATATCTGTTCCAATTTTATGAAAATAAAAAGGTAGACATTTTACTAAAAATGAACCTAATAAAATTATCGGTCTTTTTATTCCTTTGTTTATTTTTATAATATTATTAGAAATATCTTTTCCTCTTATTAAAGGGAGTTATTTATGATATTCTACAGAAAAACAATCTAGTTTAAATAAGCATGACCATGAATCACTATCTATGTAAGCTGCAAAATATTCTGCCCTATAATATTTGTAAGTAATTTATATGGGAATATAAATACTATAAAAACTCGTCATTTTGAAATATATATTAATTTTTCATTATAATTTATCTTTAATACATAAGAAGTTATCTGATAAGATTTAACCATATCTAAGAATGTGATTCCTAACATTACTTTTATCGTATCATTCATACCCTCACTTTCTATTAACAATTTTATCGTTATTGTTTCTTGACAAAATCTTAGACTTCGTTTATCTCATGTAATTCACCATTAAAATTAGTATATTGATGAACATTTTCTAACTTATATATTTGCAACTGACTACACAAATTATGACTTATATAATTACCATTAGCACCTGTATCTATTAAAATATTTAACTTTGTAAATTTTACACCATCAAAGTATTCATCTTTTATCATGTAATTTCTTAAACTATCATCTTTAGCTATAATCATGTTATTATATCTATGTGAACTAAATGTTCTAAGTAAGGGGTGACGTACCACTCCTGTATTTGTGAATGATAATCTAGGGGGCATTTTCCTATTAGTTAATAAAGATTTATCTTGTAAATCTAATTTTAGTGGTTTATCTTCTATTTCTGTTATCTTAGGTAAACTAGATATATGTATTTGACACACATCGTTAAACAAATAAGAAAAATCAATTGCATCTTTTATTTCAAAACAACCAGAATGATGAGTATTTAAAATAACATATGAAATAACATAATTTATCGAATAAGGACTATTTTGTTGTTTGAAGAAATCTTATCTTTTAAAATCTTGTATTAAATTAAAACTTTTATCAAAATCTTTATCTTGTATATTATAAGAAATCATTGGATAAATATTAAATTTAATCTTGTCATATTGTAAATTACCTCTAAGTATATCTAAACATGCTTCTTCTTTATTGTGAATTATGTTATCCATTATTGCTAAGTCTATAAGAGTATCTAATCCTTCTCTAAAAGTTAACTTTATTATTATCTGTGTTGCTCATATATGTATCCAACCTAGAGTACTACGTATTTTCGGTTTTACTTTTTATATTTTATCATGAATCTCTCTTTTGGCTCATAAAGGCATCATTACTTTATTAGATGTCATATTGACCTCTAAGACTCGTTCCTGTATATTTAATCCATAATATAAATGATTTTTTCTAAGTTTTATACCTAATCTTTCTAAGGTTCCAATTTTAAATTCAGAATAATTAGATAAAGAAAAATTTTCTTTTTGAATCTATTTTAATTCTATCTATTAAAATATTTTGACTAAACTCTCCTGCGTGTTCTATCTGATTATCTATTGTTGGTTCTATTACCTTTGATAGGAAAAAGCGTCTAAAGGATTAAAAAAAGAATTTCTCTGTGTTGTGATAGGCCGAAAATGCCATTAATGATGAGATGTGATAATCCATATTATTATGGTAAGATAAAGCATAAATATAAAAGAAAAATAAAGCATAAATATAAAAGAAAAACACACAGGAGAGTTTAGTCAAAACATTTTAATAGATACAAAAAATTAAAATAGATTCAAAATTTTTTTTTGTCTAATTACACTGAATTTAAAATTGAAACTTTAAAAAGATTAGGTATTAAACACAGAAAACATCATTTATATTATGGATTAAATATATAGGAAGAGATCAATATAATGTCTAACAAAGTTATGATACCCTTATTAGCTAAAAGAGATACTCAAGATAAAATACAAAATATAAAACCAGAAATACGTAATACTCTATGTTGGATACATATAGGAGCTATACAAATAATAATAAAATCAACCTTTAGAGAAGAATTAGATACACCAATAGATTTAGTAATAATGAATAATAGAATACATAATAGAAAATAGCCTATCTAGGTATACTTAGAGATACTTTACAATACAGAAAGATTAAATTTAATATTTATCCAAGGATTTCTTATAACATATAGGATAAAGATTTTGATAAAACTTTGAGTTTAATACAAAATTTTAAAAAGAAAAGATTTCTTTAAACAACAAAATATTCCTTATTCAATAACATATGTTATTTCTTATGCGATTTCAAATACTCACCATTCTGATTGTCTTGAAATAAAAATGCAATTGATTTTTCTTATTTGTTTAACGATGTGTGTCAAATACAAATACCTAATTTATCTAAGATAACAAAAATAAAAGATAAACCATTAGAATTAGATTTACAAAATAAATCTTTATGAACTAATAGGAAAATGCCCCCTAAATTATCATTCACAAATACAGGAGTAGTAAGTCACCTCTTACTTAGAACATTTAGTTCACATATATATAATAACATGATTATAGCTACAGATGATAGTTTAAAAAATTACAAGATAAAAGGTGAATACTTCGATGTGTAAAATTTACAGATGTAAATATTTTAATAGATACAAGTGCTAATGGTAATTATATAAGTCATAATTTGTATAGTCAATTGCAAAGATATAAGTTAGAAAATGTTCATCAATATACTAATTTTAATGATGATTTACATGAGATAGACAAAGTCGTAAAAACTATATTAAGATTTGGTCAAGAAACAATACCGATAAAATTATTAATAGAAAATGAGGGTATGAATGATACGATAAAAATAATGTTAGGAATCACATTCTTAAAGATGGTTAAGCCCTTATCAAATAACTTCCTATAGATTAAAAATAAATTATAATAAAAAATTAATATATATTCCAAAATAACGAGTCCTTATAGTATTTATATTTCCATAGAAATTACTTACGAAGATTATAGGGAAAAATATTTTGCAGTCTATATACATAGTGGTTCAAGATCATGCTTATGTAAACCAGATTATTTTTCTATAAAATATCATATAAAACTCCCTTTAGTAAGAGGAAAAGATATTTTAATAATATTATAAAAATAAACAAAGGAATAAAAAGACTGATAATTTTATTAGGTTCATTTTTAATAAAATGTCCACCTTTTTATTTTCATGAAGCTGACATATACTTCTAGGTAATATTTTTCTTCAATTATTTCATAAAATTATTTTTGATACTATACCTAATTAACTGATTTGTAAAACTGTCATCATTTGATAACTGTTAAACGACTTAAAAAAGCTTATTCTAAACCTCTTTCGATAAAATTTAAACCCCGCACAACACATCGCGATGATATAGAATACATAGAAAAACCGATTTTTCCAAAACAGTCTTTTATTAGGATATCAGATAGAATTAAGAAAATCAGACTCTGAGATAAAAGAAATTAAAACTAGATTAAAGGCATGTTACTTAGATAATCCTTTAAAATTTTGGGATAAAAATAAAATAGAAGCTAAATTATACATTATGTATTATATATACATGTTATATATATATGTATTATATACACACACATATGTATTATATATTGTGAATTTTACACAATAAATTTACGATACTTTATAATATTTATTTTGTACTACCCATTTTTGCATATTAAATATTTATTTTTCATTTTTTTTAAAATTTACAAATACATATTTTAAACTTACCAGCTCTTGTTTATATGTTGTTGATATTCTATTTTTCAAAAATTATGATTATGATATGTTTGTAACTTGTATATCTTTTACAAAGATACAAAATATACAAATATTAGTTTTATAACTTGTTTATACAATGTTTGTAACTTATATATACTATGTTTATATTATATTTATGATTTATTTATGTTATATTTATGATTTATTTATGTTTTACAAAGATGCAGAACATACAAGTATTAGTGTTGCAACTTATTTATATTTTATATGTAACTTATATATATTATGTTTATGACTTATTTATTCTATGTTTGTAACTTTTATACCTTTTACAGATATGCAAAACATATAATTATTAATTCTATAATTTGTTTATACTATATTTATAACTTGTACATATCATATATACAACATATAAATATGTATAATACATATAAACATATATACAACATATAAACATTATATATACAATATATAGATAACATATAAACAATATATAAATAATGTATAAACAAGTTATAAAGAAGTTTTTAAAAAGTCTGAAATATAAACAGAGTTTAGACAAAACCTAAATAAGTTTCAGACAAGTTCGTAAAAATGCAATTTAGAAATTTCAAGTGATAACTTATCACATTACTATTTCATTAATTACATTCAGTTATAACTTTTATATTATGCTACGTGAATATATTATTTCATATTATCTCTAGTATTTTTCTAATCTATTGTTTTAAATTGACGGTATATTATTTGTTAAGTTAATTAATTAAATTTAAACCACGATTAAATGGGTACCATACGGGTAAACAGATACCCTATGGATAAGATACGAATAATAATTTTTATCATCCGCACAAATACAGATAAAATATATATGGATATATAATATAAACTACAAGTACAAATAAAGATATTGATATACTTTACCCTTACCCATGGACAGTGGGACACTGGGTACAGTGGGTGCTCCGGCCCCCACCGGCCGCTAGGGGGTTCCTCTATCCCTTCCAAGTAAGTTGCCCCCCACTTAAGTTACATGTGAGATGGGGGCACCATTAAAGCCTTGAAGGCTTAAACAAGGAGAAGAGCTAAAGAGGAGACAAGAGGACCGAGAAGAACTAAAAAATACACAGAAAAAGGAGAAGAAGCGAAGAAGATGAGTGAGACGACAGCGTTTCTAAGGAGCAATCTTTTTTTTTTAAAAAAAAAATTCTTCAACAAAAGCCAGGTCGTTCTCTGTTGAACAACCTGTCGTTCGGTGAAGAATTTTTTTAAATCAGAGATGGAAAACGACATAGCATCAGATCAGTGCATCACTCACTCTCTCTTTCTTTGATTCCTTACTGTTTCACGCACACTCTCTCTTCTCGTTCTTGGAGCAAAACGCGAATTGAAGAGCATCTCGCCACCCTTGTGACTCCTCGCCGTCGCCGCCGTTCACTGCATTCTCTTGCGGTCGCTGATAATTTCACTCCTTCAACTTTTATTTTCCTTTCTTTTTCTTTTGATATTTTTTTGGTAACATTTCTTCTTTTGATATTAACTAAACTAAGTTAAGGTTTTGAAATTTGGTTTTGATTTTGCTAATTTGAACCGAATCAATGAGTTGGATTATGGGTTATGGGGGACGAGGTTATCCAAGTTCTATTATGGTTGCAGTAATGCCAGCTCTACTTTCTGATGTAAGAAATTGAATCCAACTCTAATATTTAGTTTTTCTTATTGTTCAAATCAATTAGTTCTTTTTATGTTCTGGATTTAGAATTATTCGATCGATTACAATCTTCGATGATGAATATGTTTTTGGTGCAGTAATTTCGCAGAAATATTCGATGTTTGACTAGTTCATTAAATTTCTTGCAAGAGATGTTGAAATCATCAAACAACTGTCAACAAAGAGTGGGAAAGTTGTGATTCCATAGCATGCGTGTTCCAAGAAAGTGCAATCCAAAGTGTTAGCAAACTCGGATGCTACCAGCTCTTAATAAGAAGCATGTAAGCCTGAAGTTTAATTAGTTTTTAGTTCTCTGACAGTTCAGTTATTCTTGAGACTGTGATTTTGTACATGATGAATTGGTCTTCTTGCGTAAATGATGCTTAGGCTGCATAAAACCATTATTTGGTTGAAGAACTAAAATTTTCACAAACTATTAAAGTTGTGCCCCTTCCAAAAAAACTTCCTGCCTTCGTCTTTGTCCATACCCTACCCATTGTCATCCCTACTCATGACCTAAACTACTTAGCTATTGTAAGACTACCAGCTGAACAAATTGAAATGATTTCTCTTCTCCATCTTCAGGAAAATCGCATCTGAAGATTCTTTAAACGTATAAAGGCATTCACATGCATCTTCATAGGTACAAAGTTGGTGTCCACTACATATCAGAAATACCACATAATGGAATTCAATGCAATAAGAAGTCCTCAAACTTCTATTTTCTTATTTTGGTCTTGCAGCTTCATAAATCCCACAAAAATTCTTAAACCTTTTCACTATTTTTATATTGGTCCGTCCTCTATGACATAAGCTAATGTGGCCATTCATCATTAACAGAAAACATTGTCATGTCATCTTCTTACCTAACAGATGCAAGGAACAAAACAGAATAGAATATTGAAATTAATGAAAGTCAAAGATAGAAGTAAAGTTGGAGGAGCCTCATGCCGACAAAATATATTGCTTGCTTTTTTATCCAATATTCTCCACACTTTAAATAATACAAATTTATGCGCATAATGGAACTGTTTAACAGGTGATGATCGGTCTGGATGTAATAGGATAATTTTTTTTAACTTAATGTGCCGAGGATAATCTTTTTTTTTTTTAACTTAATGTGCTATGAATATTTAAAAAAAATAAAAGTTGTCAACATGTTACATCAAGTATGCCACTTTAATATAATACTGGCTTCAACTATCAATTATCAATCAAAATTTTTAATTAAATGTACTTAGTTGGACTCCATCTTGCGACATTTGTCACCCATTCGGGAGTTCAAATTTATTCATTCCAAATGCTTACAGTGCAATCTATTACTCGATTGTTACTTGAGGGGTTTACTAAATGAAATCATACATATAAATAATATGTTTTCTGGGGTAGACTTGAAAATAATCTTAACATTGTCCGTTTGATAGAATTAGGATCGATAAAGTTTTACAATGTCGTAGATTTGTTAAAATATAACATTGTTTAGATGTGTGTACAAATTGTCTGGATGAAAAAATGTGATTTACACAAAATTTAGTATAATGTCAAAATAATCTTTATTAAATGTTAGACAGAGATGTGCACCTGCACCTTCAGATAAGGCTAGAGAGTAGAAATATCTAAGGAACCAATGGTGTCCCCAAAAACCAAATTGAATTTTCATTTTCAAGTCTCAGTTACGTGGCTGGTTGGGAAAAAAGTTACGTGGCGAAAATCTGCCCCTAAAATAATTAGGGACGAAGCATATTTGTGGACTATATATTACTTGATTCAAACTCAAGTGAGTGTGTATATATATATATTAAAAATAATTTGAATGATACACTATTTTCATATTAATGTAAAAATATTGAAAGTTACCTCAAATATCATTCATTAAATTCAGCAAACTAACGCCGCCAAATTTAGTGATTTAACTTATTTGTCACAAACAAAAATTTGCACATACTCCAAAAATAGTATGATCTACAACTTCTTCCGGAGTATTTGTTTAGACGTCTTAAACAATCTTTTTTCCTTCTTGTATATGATTTGACTATTTCTGGAAATAAGAATATAGAGAATAAAAATGGAAAAAATGTTTCCAAAGCAAAATAACATGCTTGAGCCTTTAAGATTTAAGTGTCAATAATTTCAGGTGAACAACCTATTGTTACCCTGTTTTAGAGCTTTCTCTTGTTTCAATATTAGCATGAAGGTAATTTTTTCCAAATATATATATATATATATATATATATATATATAGTGACGGACTTACCCAGGAACAATAGGATACATAGAGAAACCCCACTCGTTCTTAATACTGTGAAGATCAGAATGGCAAATTCCACAATATAATACCTTCAATCTCACATCCTCCTCACCAGTTGCCATAAACAAAAACATTAAAAATTATAATTAATTTCTGCTTATTGATCAAACAAAATTAACTTATAACTTACTAAAAACAAAGTGTTGTATGTAGCAGAGCATGAAATCTCAGTAAGCTGGAGCCAAATTTAATATCAAAAGAAGCATTTAAAAGGTGTAACTCGCCAACAAATTAGTTTTTTTGGAAGTCATGTTTATGTTTGAGAATAAAAAAATGTTAGAAGCAACAATATTTTATAGACAAAATAAAAAGATACCTTCTAGAGAAGTTGAATGGGGAGAGATGGCCAGATGGATCTTTTGCTGCCCAGCCAAAGGCCTTTACAGGGTGGCTCTTCTTCTGGCGACTTGCCCTTACCCATTACTGTAATTTTTTCTTCTTTTTTTTTTTATTTGTTTTAAAGTGAAGAGCCTGGAACGAGTGTATATATAGTGAAGAAGTGAGAAGAGAAGAGGATGGAAGGAACTAGTATTTTTTGCTTGGAGAGAGGAGAAAGTGGAATGTCACTGTGCCGAGGATTGTGAGGTTGACGTAATTGGTGATGCAATAAGGATGTCTGGTGACAAGTGAAGACGGGTGGACTACTATTTTTTTTACTGTATAGGCGGGTCGAAAGTCATTAGTGGTGACATTATCTTTGTTAGGCATAATTATACAGTCACTTACTTTTTACTGTAGAATATTCTTTTGTTCAATAATGATTGAGGAAGAGTCATCACGACATCTGTTAAGAGTAGCAGTATGATAAACCAACAAAAATATAATCGGAGACTTACACTGAAAATAAAAGAGAGACGCTAAATTTTAAATCCTGATCTCTAAATGCACGAATCAGAGCCCTTACTGTTGGGCCCTCCTAAGAGGTGAAGATGGGTGGACTACTTAACTCTGTAGTATGTACGGTTTGTGATCATAGTGGTCTCCAGGGGGCGAGTGATGTGAGGATAGGACTGTTCATGGTCGACTGACTCATGGGTCAGTCCAAGTTCGACTCAATTTTTTTGGTTTGGGCTAGGGTTTGGTACTATAAATCCGGCCTAACCTTGTTCGAATTGTAAAAAGTATAGTTTTTTAAGTGCTAATTATGTTGTTCACCTACTTCAGATTAATGAAATTTGATCTGTACGACTCACTTATTTTATTTATAGATTCATTTTTTTCTATTATGGGTTTTGCTTTCAGATATTGTAATTTTACTTTTGGGCTTTTGTAATACATTGCCCGTTGGTCAAATATTATCTATTCACTTTTGTAACAAAACGATGTCGTTTCGACTTTTTATAGTTATATATATGCTTTTTTTTATAGTGTATATTTGTTGTATATATATTATTTGTATGTTATTTATATAACGTTTATATGTTGTATGCATGTTGTTTATGTGCTGTATATCTATTGTTTATATGTTGTATGTATATTATTTGTATGTTGTATATATAATGTATATGTGTTGTATGCATGTTGTTTATGTGTTGTATATCTATTGTTTATATGTTGTCTGTATATTATTTGTATGTTGTATATATAATGTATATATGTTGTATGCATGCTGTTCATATGTTGTATATCTATTATTTATATGTTATCCATGTTATTTATTTGTTGTATATATAATGTATATATGTAGTATACATGTTGAATATAGGTTCTTTATTTGTTTTATATATAATGTACATATGTTGTATACATATTGTTTTTTTGTTGGTTAGTGGTATACAAGTTACAAACATAGCATAAACAAGTTGTAACACTAATATTTGTATGTTCTGTATCTCTGCAAAAGATACAAAAGTTACAAATATACCATAAACAAATCATAAACATAATATAAATGTATTATATACAAGTAACAAACATAGCATAAACAAGCTATAAAACTAATATTAGTATGTTCTGTATCTCTATAAAAGATATACAAGTATTAGTACAAACTAATACAAAGTTATAAACATACATATTATGAACATAATGTATATAGAGATCTTCTATATTTTGATCGCCGACGAAAGCTGTAAATTGGTTTTCTATGATTTGAATCAAAACTGTTGTGTTCTCGATAGAAGCTTGTTGTTTTCACGATCTAAAATCTTCTGAAAATACCTAGAGATCTTCTATATTTCGATCGACGATGGAAGCTGTAAATTGGTTTTCTACAATCTGAATCAAAGTTGTTGCATTCTCGATGGTAGCTCGTTGTTTTTCGATTTCAAATCTTAAGAAATTTTTTAGAGATCTTCTATATTTAGATCGACGTACGGAGATATAAGTTGACTTATGAGAGAGAGAACAGAGAGAGATTCTGTTTTCGTTTGGCGTTGCTTGGGAAGTGCTCTGTTTAGAGCCTTTTTAGCTGGTGGTGCGTGTTTTTACAATTTACATTTGTTGTTAGACACGCTTGAATTTTTGATATGCTGTCAAAGTTTCTATTTCTGAATAAGATAAATATGTAGTATCTATTTTTGAAGAGCATGAATATGTATTTTCCCCATTTTTTAATATATATTTTTATGTTAAAAACATATTCTTATTCATTATTAACAGTATAATTAATATTTTTAATAGTTAAATTAATATATTTTATAGTATATTTGATTTTTAAGAAAATTCAAAATAAAAAATCAATAACTAGGCATGCGGGCTATTTTTAGGCATGGGCTAGGCCTGAGCTCAGTCCAAACGGCCTATGAATAGCCCTATGAGTAAGGGGCTTTTTTTGAGTCCATTCAAGGGTCCAAAAATGAACTACACAACTGAGACACCTCTCTTCATATATCTCACCCAAAGATGATAAATCTCACCAAAGTGGTGGAGTAAGAACTCTAACTTGTACCGTAACATTCTGTTAGTCTTTTACTCACTTGCGACTAGACTAAACAACTGGTGATAGGAGAGCCTTTATTTGTGCTAGATCCCTATTCAATATTTCCCTGTTGAGAAATTATTTTAGAAGTATTTAATTTAATATATAGAATAATCTTTGGAGCCGGCTTAGTGCTCGAATGGGCTATCCTGCTACTCAAAATCTTATTTGGGTTGAAAAAGAAAAATTGGAATGGAGAGAGTACTAAAATTTAGTGACTATTGATATGTTTTTTTTTAATGAAAGGTATGAGACTCAAGAATTAGTGACTACAACAGGGACATTTCAATTAGATTGGTACCTTCTCTACGACCTCTTCATGATTATGAGCTCAAATATTATTAAAAAGATAAAAAAAGTGTAAAGAAATGCTTGTTACAACCCAAGAATAGGCAAGAAGAGACAATAAAGAGACATTTAAGTAAAACAGCTATGTGAAACGGAAGTGATCCCGACGCTGCCCGTCAAACTCAACTAGTTGAGCACAAAAAGCCGGGGAATTAAACCACCATTGATCACTTCTAGTAGAAAGAGCTTCCTTGGAGAGGCCGTCACTAACCGAATTACCTTCCCTGTAAACATGTGAAACTAAGTAGACCATGTGAGACAGTTGATCAAGGCAGTGAGACCAAGCTGTCAACAGTTTCCATGGCACCGACAAAGTTTGGCTCTTCAAAAGTTTAACTACTTATAAAGAATCACTTTTAGCCTTGTCCATCCGAAACAATGAGCCTTATTAACAGCATAAATCACCGCATAAAGTTCAGCTTCAAAGGCATAACAATCCGACAATGGCACAACGAAACAACCTTTAACAAAACCTCTATAATTGCGGAACACCCCACCCGCACCACCAATGCCGGGGGCACCTATCGCTGCCCCGTCAATGTTAATTTTAATCCAGGATGGCATAGGGGGGCACCATCTAACTGGAATGATTGTAGGTGCCTTATAAGGATTGGAAGAAATACCAAACCGCCACAGCATAAGTAGCTCCTGCTGTGTATTTTTCATGTGACCCACCCGGAAAGATTGCATTCTCTGATAGCCCGAAGAATGATTCTGATGGAGGCAAAAACTGAGATATTTTTGTCTTCAAAGGCAGCCTGATTACGAGCGTACCAAATAGTTCAGTAAGAGGAAATCACAGCAGCTAACAGTAAGGCTTTGACTTGCGAGCTACAATGTGACCAATTGTGCAATCGAATACAATTAGCTACTAGATAGGCAGTACTAGTCAAACAAAATTAACATTAACAACTCATATCATTAATTTTAACATACATAAACGAAAATAACGATGACTGCCTTATTGCTCATTGCCAATAGGAGTTACAAGGAGGAAAACAGAACACACAAAATAGTAGATATATTGATAACCAACAGTCATTGGTGTGAAATTGCTTCATATATCTCATTCAATCCATGGCTCTTGCAAGCCGAAGAAAGCATTGTTGGAAATTCATTTTGAGTTTATTCCTCCTTGAGGGTGTTTGCGACGTCAATGACGAAACGGTATCGGACATCGGCTACGGCAAGTCGTTCCATTGCTTTGTTCACATAGTCCATGGGAATGACCTCTACATCAGCTTTAATTTCATGATTCCCTGCATAATCAAGCATCTCTTGTGTCTCCTTTATTGGTCCGAATATGCTACCAGTCACTATCTTCCTCTCTGTTATCCACAAAAAAAAAAAAAAATTACAAAGTAATACAAAATTTGCTTCGAATTTTACACTTATTTTTTATTATTTTGTTATATCATTTTTTTTTCCAAAAAAAAACTTACCCAAGGCAACAAGGCGAATTGGTATTTCAAGCTGCATGCTTGGTTTTGGTAAACCCACCCAAATAAGTTTTCCATGAGATTTCAATAATCCAACCGTTGGTACTTTGTGAGGATATGGACTTGTGTCAATGATACCATCCATCGTTCCCATTGAGGCCTAATTCCATGCAAAATCAACCATAACAAATGTATTAATTTCCTTTATATTTTTTGCAAATAATCTTCTTGA
>CAODLS010637801.1:0-13971 GCA_948243855.1 Flueggea neowawraea | reverse complement strand
TAGTCTTCATTATAGATTTGTATGAATATTAACTATATTTTTAATTGCTAGTTGGAGATATATTTATGTAATAAAATAAATATTTTTTATTTAATTTTTTCATATTATTAATTTAAATTTAATAATAATAAGGGTATTATTGACTTTTTTAACTAACTTTCTAAAAAATAAAATTTTTAACCAAATACAATAAATTATACTTTTCAAGAATTTAAAATTTCAACCAAATATATTTATATATTACTTATTAAAAAATTACTTTTTAAAAAATAATTTTTTAAAAATTGACTTTTTGATAAATTAAATTAAGTAAACTCTATATATTTTAGCTACCAAATGTATTCATTTTGCTCAGTGGGCCTCAACCTATTAATTTATCATTTTTAATGCTCCATTTATGTAGCGCATATTAGATGGTAGGTATTTCAGGTCCAAGTTTTAAAATTCTTTCAAAGGGACAAATTTTCAAACTGATTTATTTTGGGTTGTGTGCATTTTCGTCCCTATGGTTATTCCTTCACCTCTTAACATATTCTTTGGTCCGAGAAAGTCTTCATTGTTATTAAAATGGTCTGATATTATATTATCCCTCTATTTGGACGTCACCGTGTGCTAACAAGAGAGGCTATTTTTCCTTTTCCTTTTTCAATTTTGTGTTGTTCTATATTTGTTCTGACACAATTCTCGTATTGACTAAGAATGAAAATCAAAGATAGTTTATGAGCAATTTTCTTTGTTGATCCACAAAGAGTAGCAAATCTTAATGGAGGGGGATGCAGGGAGAGCGCAAAGCTCCTTCTTGCAGCCTGCTCTCCCCCTTTTACCCCTTTAAATCTTCAAATACTTTTGTCTGTCATTCAAGTTCCCAAGTTTGGGTTTTTTTAGACTCACTCTCATCTTATTTTTCATCTTTCACTCTAGTATCCTTTAGTGTTGGTTTTAATTGTTATGTGAATTTTTTTATGAAGATTTGGCACAAATATGCGGAAATTAGACACGTAGATGAATATTGAGAAGAGAAAATAAGTTAATATTATTGCATAATTTGTGTATAATTGTAGTTTAACTGTCTTTGATTTATTGAATATTTATAAAAAAAACTAATCTAATTTCGCTGAATAGTTTAAATTTATAAATACGGGTTGATTTGATGTATAGTTGGAAATTGTAATGCATTATATGTGTTTATTAAAAATATTAAGGGTAATATAAGACGAGTTTACATTATAAGTTAAATTTAGACAGTACTGAATAAAAAAATCCTGCATTCACCACTACCCATAAAAAATATCTTTTAAGAACAAAATTATACGAGTTTAAAACCCATAATATATGACACTTCAATAGGAATGCATCGTCAAATAATATGATGTAACAATTAGGCATTAACATCCACCATTTCATCATCAACCCACTGAAATGTCTTTAAGGAGTAAAATACGGTTCAACAGTCCTTGTTTTAAATCCCTATCTCCTACTCGTACTCCTTAAAAAAGCATAAGAACCGAATGATAGTGAGAAATTAACCAAGTCTGCAGCTAGGAATTAGGATGATTTTTTTTCTATCCTTTCAATACCAACAAAAAAAAGGAGAGAAGTGAAGATGGAGAGCCAACGCACCTGCATCCCCTTCTTTTATTTCCACCATTTTCCATTGTAAATTATCGAGCTCATCCTAGACACCAAAAACTTACCCAATATCATTACCGAGGCTATCACCCTCTGGAACCGAAGCAGGACACGATCGTCATTTCGCAGTAGCATAATAAAAGCAAGTATTAATTTCCGGTCTAAATCGGCCACCTTATTAATGTAAGCATATTTAAATAAACTACGCGCCGCCAATCCAGAAGCTTGTCAGTCCAAAATTTTGATTTACTCCGTCAAACAACGTCAAAAATCACAAAACAAAAGATAATCAAAAATTCCAAGTCCACGTATGCACGGCTTCAAAACGCGGCCATTTAACCATTCAACTTGCTTTCTTTCTAATTTCTTTTTGCTGAAAAAAAATTTGGAGAAGATTAATAAT
This sequence comes from Flueggea neowawraea, assembly GCA_948243855.1. NCBI lineage: Eukaryota > Viridiplantae > Streptophyta > Magnoliopsida > Malpighiales > Phyllanthaceae > Flueggea > Flueggea neowawraea. The sequence continues at coordinate 11,939 of CAODLS010637801.1, read as the reverse complement.
AATATATTTTTATTAAGTATTATTATATAAATATTATTTTTTTATTATAAAATATTTTTGAGAATCATAATTAATATTAATTGCGAGTTTAAATTCGTACATTAGTGAATTCATCGTAACACCAACAAACTACGAGAGATTCCTTACGCACGTTTCTTTCTAAATTGATTGCAGAGAAAAACCATTGCTTAGCATCAAAGAAAATAGAGAGAATTTTTATGGTATATTAAGCCATCATTATTACTTTCTTGCAAGCTCCCGCTTCCTTTGCATTTGCGTTACCAAATCTGTCTCCCACTTTTGTCGGCTCCGACCTGAGTGAGTCACTGAAATTTTCAGAAATGAGTCAAGAATCGTTCATATACAGCTTCGTGGCGCGAGGGACTACGATATTGGCGGAATACACGGAGTTCACCGGTAATTTCCCGGCGATCGCGGCTCAGTGTCTCCAGAAACTTCCTTCCTCCAACGACAAGTTCACCTACAAATGCGACAACCACACCTTCAATTTCCTGGTTGAAGATGGTTACGGTAAGTTTCTTCTGTCTGTTACTGATAAATGTGTGTATGGATGGGAATGGACATCAAATTGTATTGAGAGTGAGTGGATCTAGTTGGGAAATGCATTTTCTATTTGGTTTAGGTGAAAAGACTGCTCCTTTAGTAGGTATTTTAGCTTTCGATATGAAATTGCACAGATTGAGATTTCTAATTTACTGTTTGGCGATCCAAAAACTGAGTGGAAATAAAGAAAAAAAACGAGTTGTTTGTTGTTGAAAGTGCACCTGAGGCAGGTTAGCTTGATGCTGCTACAGTCAATTGAATTAGTTTTTTGTTGTTCAATAACTTATTAGAGATTACTTTTTTTTCCCATTTGGTTTTGTAATTGGATTGATCATGTGAAGAATTTTCTTGTTGTATAGGGGGTTTGCTAATTTTAGACCGAGTACTGAATAGTAACTATCAAACTGGTGTGTTAGAGGGTGTATATTATCATTTGGTAATGCTCATTCAGCATGCTTATTGTTGGACTCAAAGTGAAAAATGGCAATCCCAAATCGCTGACATTTCTAACACGCTTGCGACCTGTTAGATTGGTTATCTGACAAACAATCGACCCTTTTCACCCTTTTATTGGTTTTTTTGAAATAGGAGATGGGTGTTAATTGTTTTACGAACATGCTTAATTGATTGCCTTGTGACTATGCATTTGTAATCTCCTTGCTAAAACTTATTTGTGAAAGTAGTTTTTGGTTTTTGGGTGTGAGTTGTGTTGATACAGAAGACGTGTTTATAGATTCAGGGTAACAAAAAGGTCACATGTTGTTGAACATTGTCTATTATTCTCATCATTGTCATCACAAGTTTGATCTTTCTGTCATTGATGTTGCCATGTAATTTTTAGTAAGTAGCTGTAGTTTTGCAAGCAACCAGATTTTGATAAATTTGATTACCATATCTCGTATGTTTTCTTTCTCCACTATTATTTTGTGTTAAGTGGGATGGAGCTGAATGTGGCAGCGGACTCTTAAATGCAACGATGAGACATAATACATATTCAGCCCTTGATGTAATGCTTCTGTTTTGGTGATGGCAGCTTATTGTGTTGTCGCAAAAGAAACTGTTAGCAAGCAGATATCTATTGCATTTTTGGAGCGCATGAAGGCAGACTTTAAGAAAAGATATGGAGGTGGTAAAGCAGATACAGCCGTTGCCAAAAGTCTTAACAAGGAATTCGGGTATGTTCTTTTCTGAAGACACATCATATGCTGCAAACCCCTACTGACGCACTCACAAATGAACAAAAGGAAGAAGAATGTTCATCATTTAATTGTTCGTGAAGTCCTTGTATATTTATGGTAATTGTTTGCACTTTGCACTAATCTTTCAGGCCAATTATGAAATATCACATGAAATATATTATTGAACATGCCGAGGAGATTGAGAAGTTATTAAAAGTGAAGGCTCAAGTTTCAGAGGTTAAAAGTGTGATGTTGGGAAACATTGATAAGGTAAATAACTGCTACTAAGTATAAAAGGCATATCTACTTAAATATTAGGAATTTGTTCTCGTCTCCCTCTGTTTTTGGTCAATAATATGTTGCCTTTCTGCATATTATCTAGAAGTTGAGCGAAATTGATGTCAATGTTTTTGTCCCCCAAGTGAATCTCTTTGTGTTATTCTGAATCATTATATTGCAGGTCATAAATCCAGCTTTATTTATGTTCCATTTAGGTTATTGAAAGGGGAGAGACATTAACAGTTATTACCGAGAAAACTGAGAATCTGCGTGATCAGGTAGGTTAACTATAATCCGCCGTCTGTTTACCCATTGTAATCCACCAACTGCAAATAATCTGACACTTTGCTGCTAAAATCCAGGCACAAGTGTACAGGACACAGGGAACACAGATTAAACGAAAAATGTGGTACCAAAACATGAAGATAAAGCTGGTCGTGTTTGGAATCTTAGTGATTCTGATTCTGATAATCTGGCTTTCAATTTGCCGTGGATTTGATTGCACAAACTAATGTGTTTGGAGTATGCAAATGCACATCTGCACAAGAAAGGTTCCTCCACAGGGTTTAAGTTCAGCAAGAGTGTTTCGGCTTCATCGTCTGCCTTCTTTTCGAGTCAGTGCTGTGGGTATTTTGGACATTGAGGCCTTATCATTTGTTGTACTGAGCTGTGTTAAATATTATAGGACATTTTTTTTTTAATTTGGTTTCATTGTACAATTACATACGACACATTTATAAATACTCGTCTCCCAAAATGATGTCCCATTCTTCAGACTACAGTGTCCTAAACCAGAAGTTTTAAAGCGTGGAGCAGATTCAATCGCTTTGGGAAGTGTTTGAACATTGTTATTAAACAATGAGGGACGAATTGTCGTTTTTCGGAGGGGGAACCGACTAGTCGTCAGTACCTATTTCCGTATTAGCCCTAGAGCTGCAATTGGGCTAAGTTGAATCAGCCTTACATTTTGTTTCAAGTAGACTTGTTTATTAAATGAGACGGCTTGTCGCAACAATTGTGCGCGGGGGAAACCCTCCGGTTGATGCAAAACACCTAATGTTCGAGGGACACTAGGGACAGATTGGGTTTTCATCCTATGCGAGGCCAACCAAAAAAACAAAGAGACTACTTGAGTTTTTATATGTTCTTTTTCGCAAATGATTTTAATAAAGCAGATTAAAATATCTTTTTCAGAAAAGAACAACTCAACTTTATTAATTAATAGCTTTTCACAACAACAAATTATAAAGAAAATTGAGGAGATTCATGCTTTATTTAGAAGAGCTATACAAAGAATTAGAAACCTACGCAAATTTATAAGAAGCATGGTGCGCAAATCTCTTAACATAAATGATATTCTCTAAATCTTGAATGTAATTAATATATTTATGTAAAATTTTGTTACTTGTTAGATAAACTACTTGGTTCTAGTTATTACACTTAATAATTCAAGTTTATTTTGAACTTGTCTACGAGGTTAAAGACATGAATTTTTAAGTAGTTTGATCATATATATTCTCATTTAGTCGTGTGTTTTAATTTATTCTTTTCACATTAGCTTCTACAAAAAAAAAAAAAAAGAAATTAAGACCACATGAATTTTTAAGTGGCTTGACCCATATATGTCCTCATTCAACCCGTGTGTTTCAACTTTTCTTTTTCACATTAGCTTCCACTAAAAAATTCAAGTTTATATACGACTAAGATGAACTATGATTCTTTTGTATTGATGTATTTTACATTTTTTAATAATAAAAGTTAATTTTAAATTAATTAAATAATTATAAAAGTATAAACACATTAAAAAATAATTATGTTACATATATATTTTTTAATAGATTGACACTTTTAAAATGGTTAAATTAATTTTCAACTAATTTTTATCATTAAAAGAAAATAAAAAATATGAGTGCAAAAGAATAGAACTCTCCTGATATGTGGCTTGACTCATGGACGTCTTCATTCAGCCCTGTGTATTTCAGCTTTTTCTTTTTCATATTAACTTTTACTAAACAATCAAAACCTCAACAACTTGGTGTTAAATTCGGCTTTGGTACTATTAGGATACAAGCTTTGTTTCAACTTTGTTGCGATCTTCTTCTGTCTCATGTGATTCTCTTGCAGGTTCAAAGTTGCTCCTAATCTAGAGGAAATTCCACTAAAACGCACACTCACAAAAAAACATTTCCAGCGGACTAAAATTGAATCTCGCAAATTTGACCAATGTCTAGGGACGGAGGAACACCGGGTATAGTGGGTGCCCTGGCCCCCGCCTGCCGGAACCCCCTTATTAGGGGGTTCCTCCGTTCCCTCCAAGTAAGGTGCCCCCACGTAAATTACAGGTGAGAGCGGGACACCATTAAAGCCTTGAAGGCTTGAACAAAGGGGAGACGAGGAGAGGACCGAAAAAAACTGAAAAAGGCACAAAAAAAGGAGAAGAAGACGAGTGAGACGACAACGTTTCGGAGGAGCAAAGTCTTTTTTTTTTTTAAATCTTCAACAAATGACAAGTCGTTCTTTATTGAACGACCTGTCATTCGATGAAGAATTTTTTTAAATCAGAGACAAGAAACGACATAGCATCAGATCAATGCATCACTCACTCTCTCTTTCTTCGGTTCCTCACTCATTGTTTCATGCACTCTCTCTCTTCTGGTTCTTGGAGCAAAATGCGAATTGAAGAGCATCTTTGCCACCACTGTGACTCCCCGTCGCCGCCGTTCATCGCGTTCTCTCGCCGTCGCTAGTAATTTCACTCCTTCAACTCTTATTTTTCTTTCTTTTTCTTTTGATATTAACTAAACTAAGTTAGGGTTTTGAAATTTGGTTTTAATTTTGCTAATTTGAACTGAGTCAGTGAGTTGGGTTATGGGGGACGAGCTTATCCAAGTTCTATTATGGCTGCAGTAATGTCAGCTCTACTTTCCGATGTAAGAAATGAATCCAACTTTGATATTTAGTTTTTTTTATTGTTAAAATCAGTTAGTTCTTTTTATGTTCTGGATTTTGGATTATTCGATCGATTACAATCTTCGATGATGAATTGGTTTTTGGTGCAGTGATTTCGCATAAATCTTCGATGTTTGATTGGTTCATTAAATTTCTTACAAGAGATATTGAAATCATCAAACAGCTGTTAACAAAGGGTGGGAAAGTTGTGATTCCATAGCATGTGTGTTCCAAGGAAGTGCAATCCAAAGTGTTAGCAAACTCGGGTGCTACCAGCTCTTAATAAGAAGCATGTAAGCCTGAAGTTCAATTAGTTTTTATTTTGCTGACAGTTCAGTTATTCTTGAGACTGTGATTTTGTACATGATGAATTGGTCTTCTTGCGTGACGCACTGAAATTTTCACAAACCATTAAAGTTGTGCCCCCTCCAAAAAAAACTTCCTGCCTTCGTTACGTCATTTTTAATATGCCATCTTTCGTTATCTAGCAGTTCTATTTTAGCGCTTTTGGATTGGTTTTATTTCTCTTTAACTTAGAGTCCTCCATTTCTTCGTTTTTCTTTTCATTTTGAACTTATTAGCTATTGTTACTTATTTTTAGTCCTTTTTAGTTGTTTTAAGGAGATTTCTTTTTATATATTTCTCCTTTTTTTTTTGATATGCTCTTATTTTTTTAATCTTATTTTATGTGCTTTTACTTTTTTTTCTCTCTTCAAAATTTCAGTCCTCCATTTCTCTCGCTTTTCCATTTTTGAGCCTTATTAGATATTGTTACTTATTTTTAGTCATTTTCTGTAGCCGCTTTAATTGATTAGTTGAATGTTAAATAACTCAAAAAATTTTAGCTTCATTTCATTTTTTAACCTGGAGATTTTTGTGTTTAAGTTTTTTTTGTGCCTAAAAGATTGGTTTCAGCATATGTTGGTTCTTATTATTATTTTTTTTGCTTAGTGGATTATTGTTCGCTAATTTAGATTTATAATATTTGTGCAAAAAGTTTGCAATATTCATGGATAAACTAAAAATAAACTTAAAGTAAACCTTTTGTTAACCTTAGACTCTATATAGTATAATTAATTTCTTTAAAAAAAGATAATTTGTGTTTATTATAATGTTTCCAACCCTCACTCCAAAGTTGTGGCTGACAATAGATTGATATATAAAGTAAGCGTATAAATTTGTAATATCCACAAAAATAAACTCAAAATACACTAAAAGCAAACTTTTAGCAAGGTCGGCCAAATTTATTGGGAAAAATTAAAAAGATTAACATCTGCAGTTTGGGCCCGTCAGGACAACGTGTGACCCTAGCCAACCCAGGTTGGGCATAGCAACGATCCTCTACAGCTGTGATAATCCGAGGATCATTTAACCGTTATTCACGGTCAGGCCACACAGCCACAATTCATCAACCAGACTTTGGTTCTTGTCTCCTTTGTGCTGAAGGGGACAGAGGTACGAGCCTATAGAACAGATCCTGTTCAAGTAAGGTCCAGCCCAGTTGTCTCCTCCTTGCCAATATAAACATTGTATAATTTTCTTAACTTCTTGATGTGGGTTTCCTCTTGGCCACGTGCCTCTCACATGCCAACTAAACTCGCACTACCAGCTGGTTCAATTGATACCAGCCCACATTCTTTGTCCTTAATGGCGGATTTCTGCTCAGCCCAAACAAAAATTGACAACTACCACCAAAATCTTCTCTCTCTCAAAGGCAAAAACTCATCGGACTTGACGATGGTCCTTTTGAGCTAATATTTTTATTTTTTAATGATATAAATTAATTTAAAGTTAATTTAATAATTATAAAAAATTTAATATATTAAAAAGTATATATATATATAATATAATTATTTTTTAATATATTGTCATATTTATAATTATTAAATAAATTTAAAATTAATTATAATTTTTAAAAATATATAAAAAATATTTATAAAAGGACCATAACTTTTCTCAAATCTCATCAGGATTTTCTTCCCTGTAATTATCACTAACATCTTCATCAACTCTGCTGCTATCTTCCTATCTCCCTAACTCTTTCTTTTTTCGGCAGCCTATGTCTGTAACTCTTTAAGATTTACCTCACAGAGCATCGTCATAACATGCTACGTTAATACTGGAACATACTTCTAATCACATATTACAAGTCTAAATAAAAAGGCTTAGAAATGACATCTTAAACAGCATAGAAAAACATTTGATCTCTCCTTTCCGTTGTGCTATTAACGCACTTACCAGTTACAATGCAATCATTCATGCTTGTAACACAGGACATATTGTAAGACAAAATAAACTTTTACACTTATTAACTCGATTCTAGATAATTGTTTTACAAATTTATATATATACAAATGAGAACAGATATTATTTGATAGTTATTTTTTTAGTAATTTTTAATAAAAAATCGCTTAATAGTTTGGTATTAGAGAAACTGAGGCAACGGTAACTGTAGCATAAATTATATCTATGAAGTGGATTATGGCCTAGTCACTACTATCGCATGATTCTTACTTTAAAATGACACCAAGAAGTGGTTTTCATTTTCTAATTCCAAGTTCCAACAAATCTCTTTTCCATGGCTTCTAAAAAAGATACAAACTTTGGTTTCATATCATGCACCAACTAGCAAGCTACCAGAATTAAATAGAATACAAGTACATATATGCTGAAAATGTTGGCAAGGTTGAAGTAGCTAGGCCGGTGGGTGGTGCTTCCTAGTTCTTGCTTGGGTTCTTTTGAATCTTTTAACACTACATAGAATGGCCCCAAGGTCATGACTAGTCTGGTCTCTGCTGACGGAGTTCAACGAAATTAAGGTAGGCGCTGGACGGAAAGCAATTTTTTTTTTACCGATGAAAAGGGAGTGAGAGGTCCCAGTAGTAGTATACCCCTGCTAGGCGTTATCATGAAGATATTACCTCATCTCTCGAAATGTTCCCGAGAACCATAACTGTCACCGGCAACTGGTTTGGGCCGTGCACTAATGAGATCACCTTTTTGGACTTAGCTTTTCAAACATTCTATAATATCTTCTGTTCTATATGTAAAAACGTTCACACCTTCACAACGTTTGGAATGTATAAATGCAATTGCAAGTTGTAATTTTATAATTGAGGGTAAGTTTGATTCTTCCTAATCTAGCCACACTATAACATCATCATAGATATTCTTAATTTTCTATTATTCTTGAGAGTTGTAGTAAAGTGAGTCGAACTCTGTTTTCTTTTAATCAGAAGTTTCAAATTTGAATTTATAGTGTAGCATTTCATTTAGAAAAATAATATGTTATCTGTTAGTTCTCGTTTGGTTGGTATTTTAGTGCAAGTAGGAGATGTATTAGTGGCAAAATTTTATACTTCTTCAAATAAACCCAAATTCAAAAGTTTGGTTGAGAGAATTTTGCCACCATCACATCACAAGAGAACCGAACTTTTTTTTTTCTAAATTCTAAAGTGATTTTCCACTCTTTGTCAAGAAAGACCCCTCCGACCCCTTCCCTCATTTTTCCACCCAAGTTTTAACCATTTATTTATTGTTTGTCTTCGAAATTAATATTATTGAGACATATAGAGGCCAAAATGAATTGACTGCGAGGATATGGGAATGGACAAGACAAAGGGATCAGTGGGCATCAAAATCAAACTCATGAAAGGACAAAATAGGATCTCTCTTGCCCCATACTTTGTGGATATGATCCTTTTTTCTGTTTTTGGATTTTTATTGAGTGATAGGATAAAGTTAGCAGCTTTCTCTTCTTCCTTTCATCTCTGTACATCTTTGTGAGAAGAAAGAAGAAGAAGTAAACTGACCACTCAATCCAAAATGCATTGCACCCCATTCACTTTAGGAATGGGCTCTTTACCTCATTTACTACCATGCAACAAGTTACTGCTCAGACCATGTTCATGAAGACAATATTCGTTCGGTTTCTCCTTTTTTAAACACGTGTTGATAAGAGCCTTATCTTCACGAGTTTTTTGTGCTACAACTCTTTGTGTCAGTGCCAATGCACGATCTTGTAGTAAAATTAGGGTTCTTCTTTTGGTATCCACGTCGTGGATTAATTAATAGGCAATACCCAATAGATAACCCATTTTATCTTGAATAAAATTACCGTATTCATCAGACATTCCTAAAAATGGATGAAGAGTTTTTTAAATGAAATGTTTGTGCGTTTAGTATAAAAAAATTATCTAAAATTTTGACTTCAGGGTCATGTAGATAGATCTAGACAACTGTCGCTGTTGGGAATTCAACACGTAGCAAGGAAGTGTGAGTCCTGGAGGAACTAATCGGAGAATTAAAGAGCAAGGGTCCACCATTGTACGGTCACTGTCAGCTAAGATCAGTGTCATTAGCCATTGATCGTGACACGTATTATAGGCGAAATATTTGCTAGTAAACTAAACTGTAGATTACAAAGTAACGCAATATAGTGAGTATGTGTTATAAATAACGCATTTATCTTGAGACACATAACGGATGAACGTACAATCTAAATACTACACTCACTCTCTTAATAAGTCCAAGAAAAGACAAAACTATTAAGTAGCAAACACTGATCAAGGTTTAATCTCATGTGTGTAGAAGACTTAGGATTACCGTACGGATATGTCTTTGAGCTAAAACTCTGACTTTGTGACAATCAGCCGCTTGTATTTTCTGGAGAAAAGAAAATTCACCAAAGCATGCCCTGTTTCAACCATGCAAACTAAAGTGCTATTGGTAGGATATATATGCTTACATCTCATGTAGTTCAGTTTTGTTAAACACATATAGAAGATTAAAACCATTTCTCTAAAGCCGTAAATTTGAAGTTTAAATTTCAAAGCACAAAATTTTCTTGGACCAAATTCAACTTTCTCAGAACAAACAGATACTAATTGAGTGGGTATACATATGAATGGCCAAATGAAGCCAAAAGCTCAAATTATGTGCTTTTGAAATCCTTTGCTGATAAATTTGGCTGGGAATATGCAATTAACATTAAAAGATATAAGGCATATTTGGCTTCGTAGGATGGGAGGTATTAGCAATTCGTTGTGGTCTAGCTGGCAAATCCTGTACCCTCCAACAATATAGATAACACAGACCACGTCCTTTCCTCTGAGGAATGGGCTGTCATGGCAATCTACACATTTGTATGCACACATATCGGTTGAGTAATGTAAATGCTCATTTCTAGTTATGGAAATCTTTTTTATTTAGGGAAAAATTTCATCAGCATATCCAAGTAAAAAACCTTAGCTTCTTCAAGGCAAACCATGAGTTTGTCTCATCAGTGTTACTTTGTCTGCTACTAAATGATTCTTCCACTTATCCTTTACTAATTTTTTATGAATATAACACATCACATAACTCAATTCAGATGAGCGATGAAAGGATTAATCTAGTTTTCTTCAGTTAACTGTATGTCTCTCGAAACGAACGAAAATGAGTGGAATAAGAACATACATGAATAATAGGTAAATGAGCTGCGTACAAATTGGAATGTCTTGTCCAGTCCAACTCACTTAGTAACATTATTCAATTATTATTACCACGTAGTTAGTAAGCGAAAAATGTGATTGGCTCCACGTGACCCCCCCCCCCTTTTCGTGCTTTTGTTCTCCATTTCTCTGTGCCCCCTGGCCCCCCACCAGTACCGTCAATTCCAAATTAGTTGTGACACTTTGGCTCCGTTTGGTTACCATTCAATGATTTTGGATTTTAGTTGTTCCCATTGTAATTGGTTTCAGAACAAGCAAACAGGCCCCATTGGAGGAAAAAAAATCAAAGAGCGAATTTCAATTACAGAGATGTGTAATCTCCCCTTAAGTCGGCCTGTCGTTTTCAGTATTATTCGATTCAAAGACGACAGCAACCACAAAACAAAATTATTGCCATCTTATATCTTGCCTGATTAAAATTGGGTTTGTTTGCATGCCTGTTATAGATAATGCAAACAAAATTAAAAAGACGAACCCAATAATTTTCTTTCTCACAAGAACTTAAACTGCAACAATTTTTTTACACAAACTTGACAACCCAAAGAACTTATTTTCCTACATTAAATTCCCTAAACAACAAAACATACCATTACAAAGATCGAAACCCACATTCCAAAACCACGAAAAAGGACCAAATCAACAACCTATAATACAAACAGAATCACCACAAATCAATCAACATGAGACAAATCGTCAGGACCAGACCAGTTACACATAACTAATGTCCCTTACTTCAAACATGTTACGGTTTTTAACGACGATGTCGAACATGTGCATGGACTTGAACTTGGTAAAATCTTTAGGGAGAGAGATGAGGTGGACGGTGGATCTTTTGTGGAACTGAAGAAGGTCAGGATCGTCATAATACCTCTCCCACCCAAGTGGAGTTAATTTCCTTTCAAGGACACTGTACGAGGTTATGACTTCATTAGTCGGAATGTAAACTAACACCTTCCTCTTAGCGTTGGAGCCCTGTCTGTTTCCATCGGGAGGCTCCCCGCCGGGGTTCTCGACGAGGCGAACGACGCCGTTTTTGAACACCCAAACACCAGACATCGTTGAAACCAGGCAATAGAGAAAGAAAATTAGATTAATGTGTTGGGAGCAAAGGTGGTGAACTTGGTGAGTGATGGTGGAGATATAGTAGCTGGTAAGGTGTTTATATAGGTGAGGTTTGCGGGGGATGTTTGGCTACAGGAATAGCTAAGGTGGGGACCAGGATTGGAGGCTGAAATGGGTCCTAAATAAAAATTTGTGTGTGTTTGCGTATACATTTTTTTTTGGGGGGGGGGGGGGGGGGGGGGGTGGGTTTGGGGGTATGAAGATTTAAATTCAACAAAATAAGAAGTTGTGGGTGTTGGCGTCTACATGTATTGTGGGGGGGGGGGGGGGGGGGGGGGGGGGGTGGGGGGGGGGGCCGGGGTTAGGGGACCCGGTGGTCGACGGGGGGCGGGGGGGGGGGGGGGGGGGGCGGGCG
>CAODLS010637711.1:0-12342 GCA_948243855.1 Flueggea neowawraea | reverse complement strand
GGGATTCAGCGTCTAGGTACCATCTTCCCATCGTTCATTCTATCATTGAATTTGAGTTTAGTTTAGTTAGTTTTCATATTCGAAATCAATTAATTTATCGGCTAGATAATAGAGGAAGAGTGAGTAGCTATTAATCGTAGTCTCTGTGGGGTACGACACTCGGTACTCAATGGTCCACTTGCTATAGACGATAGGTACACTTGCCTTAGTCTCCTAGGTGTAAACCCGGACACACCAGAGCGTCTTACGGTTTTCTCAGTTCCTGAGCTCGTCCTCATCTACGTACTTTACATCCCATGCAATATGTGTAGATCGTTCTCTTCAAAGGTGGCTCCTTTGATCAACTACGTGCCTTATGTTGTTGTGTAACATCCTACTGAAGCTGTCTCGCAGGTCTTCTTCAGTTCTGATCAAGACCCCGTCTGCGTGCCTTGCATCCCATGCAATGTTTGTTGTATGGTTGCGCTTATAATCTAGAATGCGCTTCATCAATACAACGTGCCTTGAATTGAGCTTACTTGCTTAATTATAGAGCATTATTGTTTTAGAGTGTGACGTGTCTACGTGCATTACGTCTGGAAAACCCAAAACTCCTTTAATATGATCAACTGGCATAGAGTCCAGTAGAACGCACTTTGATCATAGTACTATGAGCTTAAAGGGTCGTATAATGTGCATTGCTTAACTATTTCAAATGTTTTGTTAAAAATCATCAAAACTTAGAAGGAATTTCCATGTTGACCAAACCTGGTTCAACAAGTGGTTCTCATGCCAAGCTTCCTTTGTTTTAGGCAAGTCCAATTACAAAGAAAAAAGAAGGTTGGTCCCCTACCCGAACAACAATCAAGCATTCAGAGACAAAGGGTAGAAAATTCGTCAGTGATAACTGGTTGTAGTTATTGGAGAGTGAGCATAGATGAGTATTTGTGTGGCTAGGGTTAATTTGTATAAAGTAGATGGTGGGTGCAAACTTTTTAACTTATTGTTTTTTAGGTTAGTCAATACTAATGATATGTAGTATTGGCTAAAACTACGTAGTTTTAACTCTACATCTATATATTGAATTTTTAAAAGTTAAATTAATATTTTTTGGTAAGTTGTATAATTACATTTGAAATTTTATTATTGTAATCTAATGATTTAATTGATTAATTAATTATAATACTACAACTAATGTTAAAAAAAATAATATCGTTTGTCCATTAGACTTATTAATATCTTTCAAGCACAAATAGTATTTAGTGTGCGTTAGTCATATAATTTTAATGACATTTAGTGTGTACTACTTTAGTGTTTGATTTTTACGGTATAGAATTCATGTTATAGTATATAGACTTTACATATAGTTTAATTGAGTTTATGGTATAGAGTTAATAGTATAGATGCTACTGTTGAAATTCGTGACTAATTTTATGACATTCATAAGAGCATAATGTATAGGAAATAATAAAAAATTAACTTAGAATTCCACCAAGGATCCATGCACATCAACATACACGATTAAGGTTAGCGTTTTACCTTAAAACCGATGCTTGAATGTATGATTGAATGGAGTGTCGATGTTGCTTTTAGTATTCAAGGCCGAATCTCCTTTCTTCACGTTTCCTTTGCGTGAATGTGTCTAAAGGTATCCACACAAACAAATTTCCTTGAATCGGCGATGTGTACTAGTACTTAGAATCTTTATTCTAATATCACAAATAAATTTTCTCTCTTTTTTTGGTGGTACTCACAAATTCGGCATAGCCCTTTTATTTAGATAGGAGGATGTGCTTCTTATTTATATGCACATAGAAAACCCTAATATGGTTACTAGGGTTAGCGGAATTCCTCCTCCTTGTCCCACAAGAATAAGAACTCCTAACTAGTTATGGAGTGTACTAGGTTTTATTTTTCTTGTTACATAAGAATAAAGACTCCTAAAAAATAGGAGTGTAACGAATTTCTAAATAGGCTAATTAATGTTATTGTGCTTTTAATTATATGATACATTATCATTAGATAAATCACTCTCTTGTTAATATAAATGGGTCGGATTTATGTCATTGTCACGACCCATAGTCAGGCCAGTGACCGGCGTACGAGGCAGACCGTCTGTGGAAGCCCGATCCATCCCCCACAAGCCTCTGTGATTAGATATACTACCCGACTTAACAAAATATTTATTTAAAACATTTATAAAAACGTTTATAAATGAAATAAAACCATATATATATACATATACTAATCAAATCACTTGATTCAAAGCTTGAATCAAGTTCATACAAGTCCCCTCTAACCTATTCTAACATCGTCTAACATCCATTCATCATAAATCATCAAAAAATTGAAACCCATTTCAAATTCGGACAAAATGCATTTTCATGAATCAATGTATGAAAATGAGTTATAAATGAAGAAATGATGTTAAGCTTACCTCAGAAATGGATTGGGAATGCTGGGGAAAGAATTTGAGAGTGTTTCAGAGATTTGGAGAGATTTGAGTGAAAAATGACGGAAAACGTCGAGTTACGGACGTTTTAAGAGATGCAGATCAAAATGCACTGTTTCGACATTTTCAAAGGTAAGGTACGTCATACTCAATGACAACGTACGTTGTGATGAAAATTTCAAAGACAACGTACGTTGTGATGATGTCCAACATACGTTATACCTCACAACGTACGTCGTGAAGCATCCAGTAGCCTCCGATTCGAAGAAACACAACCCAACATACGTCTTACCATGGAAATGTACGTTGATCATCCTCGTATCCCATATAATGCACGTCATATCTCTACAACGTACGTCATACGCACGTTATTCACTCTCAAATCGCATACTCGACATATCACATTTCCCAACGCGCATCGGACCTCCCTCGAGATTCGATGACACCTAATCCCTGTAAATAAGTCTGATTATCCTCAAGATCAAATCAGACGTAGCTAGAAACCTAAAGTATTCCTTGACAAAAATGAGCAGAATATTACATTCTTCTCCCTTCAAATGAAATTCATCCCCAAATTTCCAAGCACTAAGTCAGAGCTAACAACATTAATACCACATTTGGTATCAGAGTGCACTACTACTCTAGACATACGAATTTAGACCCTTAAAAGAAAACCAACTCAGTAGTCCCCTCGATAGACACCGAGTCTAAAGACACAAAAAAATAATCCTAACCTTAGGATTTCATGGTCACACTATTAAGTATCTAACTCACTCGATCCCAATACACAATGGTGCCTCCTAAGTAGCCTGCTCTACAGAATGGTGCCTCCAAATCACCTTCACTGAAACAATTTCTTTGTTTCGGAGTCTCTTGACCTACCGGTCAAAAATTCAGACTGGAGTCTCATCATAAGACAAGTCAGGTCTGACCTCAACAGACTGTGGTGCCAGAACATGAGGTGGATCAGAGACATACTTTTGTAGAAGAGATACATGAAACACCGGATGTATAGAAGCAAACTGGGAAATGCCAACTCATACGCCACGGCTCTAACTCAACGGATGACCTAAAATGGACCGATGTAACTCGGGCTCAACTTGCCCTTCTTTCCAAATCTCATAAGGCCTTTCATCGGCGATACTTTGAGAAATACATGGTCACCAACTGTAAACTCCAAATGTTTACGCTTTGGATCAACAAAACTCTTCTGACGACTATGAGCAGTCTAGACCCTCTACTGGATCAACCAGAATTTCTCAGTAGTCTCCAAGATAAGATCTGGCCCCAATGGCTCCCTCTCACCGACTTCGGCCCAACACAGTAGAGATCTAGACTTTCGGCCATACAACGCCTCATATGGTGCCATCCCAATACTCGAATGGTACGAGTTGTTGTATGCAAACTACACTAGAGATAAATGAGAATCCTAACTCCCTGCAAAATCCACAACACACGCTCTTAACATATCCTTTAAGGTCTAAATCGTTGGCTCAAATTGACCATCAGTCTGCGGGTGAAAAGCGGTACTAAAATCCAATCGAGTACCTAACTCTTCTTGTAGTTTACACCAAAACTGCAAAGTGAACTGAGGTCCTCTATCTGACACGATAGAAACTGGCACACCATGCAGACATACGATCCTGTCAACATATATATTCGCTAGGCGTGCTGCTCCATATGTCATCTTCACAAGGAGAAAATGTGTTGACTTGGTCAATCGATCAACGATGACCCAGATGGTGATACGATCCCACTTCCACTCTGGAAGGGGTAACTGTTGCATCAACCCAGAAGGACGCTAACGCTCGAACTTTACTTGCTGACACGTCAAGTATCGGCTAACGAACTCAGCTATATCCTTCTTCATCCCTGGCCACCAATAGGACTCTCGAAGATCCCGATACATCTTAACGTACCCTGGGTGAACAGAATATGTGGAGTTGTGACCCTCGGCCATAATCTCCTCCTGTAACCCATCAGAAGATGGTACGCACAATCTCAGTCCAAACCAAAGGACTCCAAAATCATCCACACTGAACCCCGGTACACCAGATGATTTAAATTTATCGATCAGATTCTGCATCTCAGAATCCTCCTTTTGAGCTTCTCGGATTCGATCTAGCAAAATAGGTCTCGCCTCGACATGGCCAATCAAAGAACCTGAATCATCAAACTGTAACTCAACTCCAAACTCCATCAGGCGCTGCCATTCAGACACTGTAGGATGTCTTTCCACGGAGATATGAGCTAAGCTACCCACTAACTTCCTACTCAAAGCATCAGCTACGACGTTAGCCTTGCCAGGATGATATGATATAGTCCAATCATAATCCTTTAACAACTTTACCCAAAGTTTCTGCCTCAGATTTAGGTCCCGTTGTCAAAAAATGTACTTTAGACTCATATGATCTATAAAGATCTCAAAAGTCTCACAGTACAGATAATGCCTCCAGATATTGAGTACGAACACTACTGCCGCTAACTCCAAGTCATGCGTCAGGTAATTCTGTTCATGCCTCTTAAGTTGTCTTGATGCATATACAATTACCTTACGATGTTGCATCAATACACAACATAGGTCAACTCTCAATGCATCACAATACACCACAAAGCCTCTCGAACCTGACGGTAAAACCAACATTGGCTCACTCATCAAACACTTCTTCAGCTTCTAGAACTCATCCTCACACCTATCAGACCATATGAATTTGGCTCCTTTTTGTGTCAACCGTATCATAAGAGCTGCAATCCTCGAGAAATATTGGACAAACCTCCTATAATACCCGGCTAACCCAAGAAAACTCTGAATCTCTGTAGCGGTCTTAGGTCTCTCCCAATGGAGTACTGCCTCCACTTTCTTAGGGTCTACCAACATGCCCTCTCTCACCACTCTGTGTCCCAAGAGTGCCACTTGTCCAAGCCAAAACTTGCACTTCGAGAATTTAGCATACAACTGATGCTCTCTCAAAGTCTGTAAGACTGACCGCAAGTGGTCCTCGTGCTCCTTCCTACTCCTCGAGTATATCAAAATGTCATCGATGAAGACAATCATGAACTGATCCAAACACAGTCTGAACACTCTGTTCATCAAATCCATAAATGTCATTGGCGCATTAGTCAAACCAAACGACATCACCAGGATTTCATAGTGACCATATCTAGTCCGGAATATTGTCTTAGGAATTTCCTCACCTCTAATCCTCAACTGATGATATCCCGACCTCAAGTCGATCTTAGAAAACCACTGTGCACCCTGCAACTGGTCGAACAGATCATCTATCCTCGAAAGTGGATATCGGTTCTTCACCATTACCTTATTCAACTGTCGATAGTCGATGCACATACGAAGACTACCATCCTTCTTCTTTAGAAACAAGACAGACGCACCCCAAGGTGAAACACTCGGTCGAACAAACCCTTTGTCCAATAACTCTCTCAGTTGAGTCTCTAACTCATTCAACTCAGCTGGTGCCATTCGATACAGTGGAATCGATATCGGATCAGCGCCAGGTTGCACCTCTATGGCAAACTCAATCTCCCGATCAGGCGAAAGTCCTGGTAACTCCTCGGGAAATACGTCAGAGATGTCTCATACCATAGGTACGTCTCCAAATCTCAACTCCAATCCCTCGGACTCAGTCAGAACGAAAACCAAATATGCCTCACATCCTCGACGAATCATTTTTTCGGTTCTGACTGCTGACACGCATCCCCTTACAACACTTTCTTGCTCACCCTTATAACATAACCCAATCTGACCAGACGACTGAAAATATGCTATCTTAGCAAAATAATCCAAGGTCGCATGCCAGTTGGAAAGACAATCCATGCCTAATATGATTCAAACTCTCCCACGTCTAGCAAAATGAGATTAGCCTTCAACTCATGTCCATCTATGGCAATCACACAACCTTGGACCCCAGATTCAATGAACATCTTGCTACCCAGAGGTGATGAAACCTCTAATAGCATATCCAACTGATGAAATACTAACCCGGCTCGTTCAACAAATGGTGGGGTAATGAATGAATGTGATTCTCCAGTATCAAATAAGACATATGCAAGAGCACCAGATATAGAAAGCGTACCAGTAACTATGGCATTGGAGGTCTCAGCCTCCTGACGGGTGAGATGGTATACCCTAGCCTGCCCCCTTAAAACACTGCTTTGGGCTGCTCGACCTCTACCACTACCCTGACCACCCTGACTCTGGCTCTTGGAGCCCCTACCAGCTCCTCTGCCTGCACCAGTACTTGTTGTCCCTGAGCCTCCTGCAATAGACTATCATGCTTGAGCATTGGTACCCCATTTTACCAGACACTCTGCTACCTTGTGACCATGTTATCTGCAATGGAAACAACTGCTTGTAGCTCTATGACATACTCTCATATGCCTCTTCTTGCATATCACACAGAACAAAATCGTACTCTCAGAGCTTTGTCCCTCACTCTGCCCAGCTGGTTGTACCACTCAGTGGGTTTGAGTACTCTGAGATCTCTGCCCTCTAGATGAATATCAGCGTCCCTGCTTCGACTGAGATCTCTGATCACGACCCTGCTGGCCTCCAAATACACCCTCTGTCTTGGCCCTGTTGGGCTCTCTCAGCTGTCTCTCATTCATATACTCCATTCCTCTAGTAGACTCAGCCATCTGCCTAACCGTGGTCAATCCAAGAGTCGCCACCACTGTGCTGATCATGGATCGCAACCCATCCAGGAATTTCCTAGCCAGTGCCTCCTCTCCCTAACTCTGGGGAGGAGCGTACCTACTCAATTCCTTGAACTTGTCCTTATATTCTGTCACCGACATACTTGATCCCTAACAGAAATTAGTGAACTCATTCGCCTTCCTATCCCGAATGCTCCAAGGAAGGACATAAGAAATGCGCTCCTCCTTAAATCTAGCCCAACTGAAACCCTCTCAAGCCTTAAGGCTCCTCCACTATCTAGCTGTTCGGCCACTCAGGAGAAATGCCACGAGTCTGACTCTACTGACATCATCAGTAATGCCCCGAGCCTCAAAATGATGCTATACCTTTATAAAGAAATCATAGGGATCCTCCCCCATCACACAAGAGAATCTAAGAGGTTGTAGCTTCATGAACTTGTCCAATATATCATCCCCCTTAGTTCGTGGTGCAACCTCAATAGCATCAACTGCGAGCCCCTATGGCTGCGGCGGCTGAGCTGGTGGCACTACTGATGGAACTACAACTGCTCTCAGTGGCAGAACTGGCTGATCAACTGCGACCTGGCCCAACTGAGAATATAAACGCTCGAGAACTCTAGTCATATGCTCAAACATCTCCATCTGAGCGGTAATAAGCTGCTAGAGCTGAAGCTGAAGCTGCTGCTGAAGTACTGGCGTTGCGGCCTCTGGCGCACTATGTGAATCATGTGGATCCACAGCAAAATGAGCAACAGGCTCAACAGGTACTCGTCTAGGTCTATCCAACCTCTACCTCTAGCACGTGCCATATCTACAGATACAGACAGACAGAACGCATATGCAAATGTCATAATGCTACATGATCGCCACAGTACTAGACATATATCATAAGGGTATACAGAAGCAATTCGACTGACTCGATCAAAGATACCTATGCTTCACACCGATCCCAACTATACCAAATATATGAAACCTAGTCTCTGAAACCACCTTTGTCACGACCCATAGTCGGGCCCTTGATCGGCGTACGAGGCAAACTGTTTGTGGAAGCCCGATCCATCTCGCATAAGCCTTTGTGATCAGATATACTACCATACTTATCAAATTATTTATTTAAAACATTTATAAAAGCATTTATAAATGAAGTAAATCATATATATATATATATAAATACCAATAAATATATATATATATACATATACAGTATATCAAAAATATCAGTGAAAATATAAATCACCAGAGTAAACCCCAAAATACAAAATGAAGCCCAGTATTCCAACAGTAACCCGATGTGGAGCTCTACGACATAGCAAGGTCTAGTCCCGAACGATGGCACTCATAATAGTGAAGAAGCGTCTCACTAGGTCTGAGGTATGGATCAGATGTTGTGCGTCCAAAAGATGTCACCTGCGAACAAAGGTATAACATGGACAACATAAGAAAAAAGGGGTAAGATTCCCTAGTGAGGAACAACACGTCAGACCGCCTCGTACATGCCTCACAAAGACTGATTTGAAATCCTTTTTTAAAATACCACACACATACATATATACTATATATTATACAAATTATATACATAGTATATTTTCTGAAATTAATTTTACCAAAACGTTCGCATCCAGAACATTCACATACATTCAGGCAATATATATATATATGTTTAAGGATTCATAGTACGGGACCAGTATCAATATCAATATAGCAGTGTGGATTCCGCCACCTGACTGCTCAATAAATGCGTGTATCTGGCCGGATACACGGTCATCCCATTATCCCGATAACTAGGGCCATGACAAAGCATTGGTATACCAAAGGCTACAAACCTTGTAGCCGGGTGTCCCCATAGTCTGTGTGATACATACATAGTATTTCACATACAATCATGCAATATCTTTTCCTTTATTCCATCATTTACAAAATGCTCTTGTATATATACCTATATATACTTTAGAATTTTCCATATCAAAACGTTGGTTAATAATAATCACATACCCAGACTATTAATTAACCCAATACTTATTAGTCAATTTATGTCATAGTCAGACATATCAAAAATAGCATATTTAATTTTCAAGACACAGCCTATGTTTCTGAAGCTGCTATTTCACTCACCTGATATCCAAAGCTGTGGATTCAGTCAAATATCGCTCGTGGGTCTGTACATATACATACATAACAAATATCAATATATGGTATTGTGGCGGTACCAATGCATGTATGTGGATACAAATGCTGACTAACTCTTGATGACATCGAGAACTTATGCCAAAATACCCAAACTCTCATTTTGATATATACCCGATCGATCAAACACTCATATTGGCTGCAATCAACCTCTCAAGCAAGGGTCTAGCTTCAGATCCTACAAACAACTTCAAAATCATCAAGAATCCAAATTCCTAAATTTAGATTTCTTGATCCACTCAACAGAAATCGTCAAATCTTGACACCCAACGTCAGATCTATGTATTTCTAACACCTATCTATCATAATACATCAGATACAACTCCAGATCTAATGAGAAATCTACCAAAATCTGAAACCCTAGCTCGGATCAAACCCATTTCGTTCAAACACAAAATCCTTGGAAATCGAAGCTAGAATCCCGTGGTTATAACCTTAACTAAGTTTAATCTACCAATATTTAACTTCCTTTACAATAGAAAAGGAAGATCTGAACAAAATCCCAAAATTCATTCAAAACCCTAGATGAACAAATATGATGTGAGTTGCCGGAAAGAAGAGATCAAAGAATGATTCTTACCTTCAGAATCATAATAGAAGTGCTGAGGAGTGATTGCAAGTGCAGAGGAGTAGTTCAGAGAGTGATTTCGGTGGTTGAGATGAGTTATGACAGAAGAGAGTCGTAAATGGGTGTATTTATAGACCCTCGAAACTGAAACGTGGCATTTCATTTAATGCATGCGGAAAAGGCCCATCTACGTGCGTTGAACCTTCCTCTATGCACATCGACCAAGTACTGTGTGCATAGATGAAGCTTCTGTGTGTGTAGACGGAAGATCTGGCAACCTTTCCCTCACGGATCCAGGATCAATGTGCACACCACTTAGTGTTATGCATGTAGATCACCAAGCTCACCACAATTGCAAGTCCAAATCACGTCTAACATGCGCAGACGTCTCTAACACAGACAGACGTGCACAGACACATTCACGATCTGGATCAGACATCCATTTACGCACATAGATGACCCCTAACCTCATTCTATGTGCGTAGAACGCTCCTCAATGCACACAGATGACCTGCTATGTGCTTTGCACACACAAAGCACCTCCAAACATTCTCGACGAAAGTTTAACACCTCAAAACCCCGAATTTCCCTGAATTCTTGACGAAATACCATCAAATTTCGATCAAAACGAACGAGATATTACACGTATGTTTTGAAAGTGACAACGTACGTTGTGGTTCAAGCAGTAACCATGAAACATGATTTTTTCCCCGACAACGTACGTTTTTCTTAAAATAACATACGTTGGCAGCGAGTAGAATGTTTTTAAAGCACTGAACAACCCGAATCTCTTAATTAACTCACCCCTCTCTCACTCCAAAACTCTCTGAACTCAATTGGAATTCTTCGACATTGTTCGTCCATAATTCCTAACCAATTTCTGAGATAAGATTACATCTATTTCTTGGATGTAACTTCATTTTCATGCATTGATTGGTGGGTTTTAATTTTGGCTGAATTTCTTTGGGACTTTAATTTCTGCAGGATTTTGAGTTAATGGTTGCTAGAGGATGCTAGAATTAGTTGAGTAGGACTTAGATTGACGACAATCAAGTCTTAAATTAAGAGATTTGATGAGTTCTTGAAGTGGGTTAGGGTTTGGACGGTTTTGGTCAATTTTAGACAAATTTGTTGTTTGTTTAGTGAAATTGTTGATGGATTAATGTTCCTAAGTTTGAGATTGACCAATATGTGTGATCGGGAGAGTTTGGTATTGTTGATAATAAACTTTGGTCAAGCATTCAGTTTTGTAAATTTCTGGAAAGCTTAGACTAGATTTGTAATTTTTTGGAGGTTGAGGTCTGGATTTGAAATTTTAGAAACTTGATCTCCAGATTTTTAATTTTGAAAAACTTTGGATTAGATTTGTAATTTTGAGGAATTAAGCACGGATTTGTAATTTCTGAGAGTTTGGGAGCTCATTTGAGAATTCTGACTACTTAGAGGACTTATTCATAATTTTTTGAAACTTTTGAGGATTAGTTCATAATTTTACAAAAGTTCAGGGACCAAATTGTAATTTTACATAAATTTCGATTTTTGGGTTGATAGGCTTAGATCTTTGACCGTAATGGATTTTTGGATGTCATTTGATTATTTAGATTTGCATATGCATGTGCACTTATTTCGGTACCATCACATTACCATCATCATACTTTGATTTGACTCTAATATGCTTTATATTTGATATTTGTTTCAGTTTTGTGTCCGTGCCAGCAAGATCAGCCTCCCACCAGTGGTGCTTGACTGCTATAGCTTCGACTTCCAGGTTAGTGAATGACAGCTTCAGACAAAGGTTGTGTCTCGAAACTGTATTCATTTTTGTTGTGTTCACACTTATTCTGTAATTTGACTAATCTGAGAGTTGGCTAAAATAATAAATGGATTATGTGAATTAATATCCACCTTTGTTTCTGCATATATATATATTCCCTATGTTTTGAATTCTAAATTACATGCCTATGATTTCATACTTATGTAGTATGGTTTTGTTTTGATATGGGACACATACGCTACAAGGTACGTAGCCTTTGGTATACAATTGATTTGATAGATCCCAGCTGTCACGACCCATTCCGGGGATCGCGACTGGCGTATGAGGCAAACCGTCTATGGAAGCCCGACCCATCTCGCACAAGCCTCGGAGAACAGAAACTACCCAAATTCATATTATAAATGAGCTTATTTATCGTATTAAACAATTTAGCAAGGATACGTTTTTTCAAAAATAATATTCCCGAATATAATTAAAATATATTCGTAATAACAAAATACTAAATAAATAATTTAAATAAAACCGTTAAACATTTGTTTAACAAATGTAAGTCCATATCCACTACCCAGTGTGGAGCAACTAACATAACATAATTTGGCCTGAACAATACGGTACTCACTGCACGTGGAAGAACCAAACGACTGTTATCCGCTACCTGAAAAGTGAAATAGAACAAAGACAAGAAAAATAAAAGGGTAAGTTTCCCTAGTGAGC